>JAGDQP010005483.1:0-65658 GCA_022664845.1 Lepisma saccharinum | reverse complement strand
ATAAGGATATGTGTATGAATGTGGAATGTAATGCATGATTTTTATATCGCACGTCCGCAAGAAAAGTGTCGACTCAAAACTTTTATTTTTTAATTTTATTTCTGAAAAGCGTTCAAGAATCATTCTCCTTTGACCAAAAAAAAAAAAAGACAGCCACGTGTCTATCTACATCGGCAGTGTTCCTTTTAGACGGGTGACCGAGGGTATTACCCCCTTGACTGAGTCAAACACCCCTCCAATTAAAACTAATAAAATTGTGGCAACAAAAGCTCATTCACTGTTGTACTAGAATTACAACCTGTTGAGTGAAGCGAACAAGAGACTTAGGAAATTTACTGTTGCATAATTTTAACGTCTGGAAAAAAAAATCCTTGTGAAACGTGTTTAAGATTTCGTTTCTGAAACTGTAAAATCATGCAGAGGTGACTTAAGATTGCACAGATAAGAACTACAGGTACTTTAGTTTGCGCCATAAGTCGAATTCCCATTCAAATATCCATTATAACAAGCACATCCCATCCTAGTCGTTGATTCGTAATTGACCAAATATTACCGCATAATTGTCGACTGATGTATTTTGTGCATAGTTTTATATATAGAAACACAACCGAGCGCCCGTAGCTCAGTAATATAGCGTTGGCTTATATCATTCGTGAGGTCGTAGGTTCAAACCCAGCGGTCGACCACTCTAACAGAGGTTTTCCTGTTACGTAAGGCAAATGCCGGGATGGTACCTTCAACTTAGACCTTGGCCAACACATTCCCATATACTTTGCCCTCCTCTATCCCGGCCTGAGCCTTAAATGCCTAAAGACCATAAGTAAAATTCATTATAGAAACAAGATTTATGGCGTGGAGAGTGGGTGGTGGGTTGTCCCAAGCACTACCTAAAAAATAGGACCCCCCCTGAATTTAATCCCTGTTTAAAGCATGAAAAAAAATGTAAATCCGGTTTATCCGGAATTTCGTTTATGCTGAACGGATTCAGTTCAGGGGCGTAACCAGTGTTGCCGACGAGACAATATTTAGGCTCTCATGTCTCGAAAATGCCTTATCCAGAGAGTGTCTCGTTTCGATAAGATGTATATTTTACATAACGAGAGCTCTGTTTCGTCTCGTTTTCTATAACCATTTCTCTGTCTCGTGGGGCAACACTAGGCGTAACTACTATGGCGCAAAACTCCGAAATGCGGGAGGCCCGACTCTTCCAAGGGAACACTTCACTCTAGCCTCTCAATTGGATGAATCGACCTCCGACGACATGGGTATTCTCTTGTGTGTGTGGGGGGGGGGGAGTAAAATGTAGTTACGCTTCTGGTTTGGTCCCATCAAGTCCGGATAAATGAGATTTAGTTTATGGTAAATTAATGAATAAATGTTGTGATTGTATGAATGTGAGACGTAATGCATGATTTTTCATATATACTTAGTAGATATGGAAACGTGTCACTAATTTAATTCAATTTTCCTGAAAGAAACACTGTACATCGTTGGCCGGTAGATAGCTTAATCGTTTGACAGATTTTGTACATAGCTTTTACTTCTGCTCCTGCTATAATATTGTACTTCTTTTTTGTGACACTTTTCTTGCAAACGTGCAATATATGGAAATATAATTTTTTGTTCATTGTTGAAAGAGCTTTATTGTTATAGATTTTGATATTCACAACAACAATGAAGGAAAACGAAAATAAGAAAATCGGCATCGATCATGCTCTTCAGTTGGTTATGAACTTTCTTCCCTGAAAGTTTGAACTTTCTAGGCTTGAATTTATAGAAGCAGCATTGAAATTTCGTGCAACGATAAAAATACATTAGACATATACGGGGATAGTGCTGCCATCTTTTGTTGGAGATCTTTGCTTTAGATTATCCTTAATGGAACTTTTTTCTTGTTTATATGTGAATTATCACCTTCCTAAGTTTGTCCTATTATTTCAGAGATACACTGTATATATTGTCGTTTTAAATCTCATCTAAGATTCTTTTTTTTTATTATTTTTATTATTAAAAAAACAACTCTAAGCAATGCCTATTTCCGTATTAAGTTCATTTTCACTTTCCTTATGTACCATAGAAACTTTTTTTTTTACAATTATAAAAACTACATTTGTATGGTAATCAAATTATGTGACAGGAAGTATGCATTTTTTATTTCTAAACATCCAACCACACCTCAAAGTTTTTGACCAACCCACACACATTATTTATAGGTGGACGTATCCGACTTTTATAATATCATTTACGATTAAAGAAAACAAGTAAAACAGGCTTCATTATGTCTTATAAGAACCTGCTACTCTTACATCATACATTAAAAATTTTACCTCCGCCCGAAAAAGAAATCGAAATACTTCTGAACTAAACTACAGTAATTACAAAGAGGTTTCCTGCTCTTACCGGTACTTGAATTGGTGTATCGAGTACTTCACTGTTTTGAATTTCTTTCTTCAAGAATCACTTAATTCTTAAACAATACATGTCTTGCAAGAAAATTTTGTAGATTCTACACAGTTTATAGTATGTATGAGATATTAAAATGACGTAGTTACTTCTTCAAACAAATTAAAACTTTACGAAATAATTTGAAACGTAAAAAAGCAAATCCAATTTCCTTCCCTTACATAATTGGCAGCAAGTTTCCGATAATCGAACTAATTAAAACCTACAAGAAGAAAAGCGAGTTTAATTTTCCTTCTGCCAATTGCAATGGCTGTACCAGCTGTTTGGTGTCGTAAATAAGTACAAGACCTACAAGATACATCATGAAATATTACTTTTAATACGTGACTACAACTGCCAACGTAAATAGTAAAGTTGTTTTATGAGCACCAAATGTTATTAATATTAATTAATGTTCCTACACGAATGAAATCAGGTTGATAACATTGTGAATATAGTAATTTAAATTCAGCCCCACAAGAGGCTGGAATTTTTTAAAAAAAATGTTGCTAATGAATTTCTTAATAAGTGAAAGTGTAGTCAAGGATCTGTAGCAGTTATAATAATTGGGAAGTGTTGGTTGGTCGCCAAATGGCACCTTGATGTCTGGTGTTGCTCGCTAAATGTGAATGCCTAGTCGCCATTTTTCTTACTAATTTTACAAAAGGAAACTCTAAATGTATTAAACAATTAAGAAGTACGGTACATCTTTTTAAGTGCACCTTCCCATTTCTTACCCTTGTATGCTAGAAGTGTGTTTACAAAGGCCTTCAAAGGTGTTCAAAAGATACTAACAACTTATTTTCAAAGTTTGGTTTCCTAATTTGCCCCATCACAATATGCACCCCCCCCCCTTCACACACACACCTATTCATTGCATTTGCAACCGTGATTCGTCTTGATCAACAATAAGTGGTCAACGGTAGTCACTAGCAAAACGATTGCGAATGTCAGTTTTGACCAGACCAACAGACAACGTCCGGCCTTCACAGAATGAGTATGGAAAATAAGAGTATCACACCAACTTGTCTGATAGATAATAATAGCATCTCATCTTTCAGTTTGGAGGGGGTGTAAAGTCAAAATTAGGAGGGTGTAAGTGGAGTTTTGAACGGTTTATATAGATTTTTGACAGTATTTTTTTTTAAGTTAGTGGCGGTATTGTCGGGAATTTGGGGCGTTGACACCCCCACAAGGGTGGCGGAATCACGGATGAAAGGCATACCATAGAGTAAATAATAAGTTAGACTTATCACCTCTACATATTTTCGTCTGCGCTAAGGAGCACGTGATTTTGAAGCCTGTCGCTAGATGACTGGTGACTACTTTCAGTTCTTAGTTCTTTCTAGTAGTAGCCATCAGAAAGCCATAGTGCTCTTACCGCCCATAAACTCATTTTATCTTAGTAGGCTTCGAAAGCACGTGCTCTTAAGCAAAAACCCATTGATTTTAGCGCAGACGAAATTAGGTAAGCGGTTTAAGTCCATATTATTATTTAGTCTATGGTAATAAATACTCTCTTTCCTTTTTATGATGTTGTTTAATCTGTCGCAATACTTCATTTGATTTCTTCCTTTCTTAGGTATCTTAAATATTTAACATATTGTCTCTTTAACTATCTTTTGGTTTATCCTTTCACATTCATATCAGCTACACCAGAATTGTTCTCTTCTTTTTTCTTTTACTTTTGATATCTCCCTACCAACATTTTTGCCCAATTTTGGTTCCATTTTAATGTTATTATTATTATTATTATTGTTCTACGCGTAAACTCATGTACGTTTGAAATTCAATCCTGTCTTTTTTCTTCTTTTCACCTAATGAAATTTATGTCTTATGATCTTTTCCATTTGCAGTTTCTACCCTCTTTCTTGTTACTTCCTGTTTGTATCTATTGTTTACTACCGGATGTTTTAGTACGTACATTTCCTTTGTTTGCTCTTCCTTTTTTATTACATAGAATCATTCCCCCTCGGCACAGAACTGTACCACATATTGAACTTTTATTGGTGTAAATGGTTCGAGGCAGTATCCATATGTATTTGTCCCAGCTGTTAGTTTCTCGTACACTTTAGTTTGACTGTTTCCATGTTTTGATATCCATTAATCTAGAAAGCTACTTCCTGCTCCTGTTTGTTTTTCAACTGCAATTTTTATATTGGAGAAATTGTGTCCCACATTTACGGTTCTAATTGATATTTTTCTTTGTTTATTATAAGCATGTCGTCTGCATATCTCAATGCTATAACCTGCTATTTATTTTTAATCCGACATGATCTGCTTTCAAACCTTTATAGTACTAAATTCATTGGGATTGGTGAAAAAGGTCCCATTGACAAAGCCACTTTTAGGATATAAAAAAATGGACGAACTTCGGGAGCTGAATCCTATCATCGAAACAAGAAGAAAAAAAAATGTTATGCACATGAAAAAGTAAATTCTGTTGGAGCTAGAGGCTGTCGAAAGCACGGGGAAATGGAGCTGAGAGCTATCTATTTCGAATACCAAAAAGGCAAGAACTATAGAGAGGGAATCCTTACAGAAAACAAACATGCGCTATCCAGAAATGCACACTGCACAAAATCAGTGTGCACTGTGCAAGCAATGAGTACAGGAATTCCCCATAGAAAATGAGGGATTTTCGAATATCTTGACTAGATGTCAAAAAAGCGCCTTTGGGACGACATACCGGCAAGCAACAAGAATTCGTGAGTCGAAAGTCAATATTTCATATAATTGTAAATGGCAGTGCCAGATATAGGTGACAAAAGGGGGTAAGTGCACCGGGCGGCACGTTTAGAGGGCGGCAAACGGCTAAAAATAAAAAAATAAAGCTCCTAAAAAGGAAGTAAAATCGCATATTAAACTGAAATTGACCGAAACGTGTTGAAAATTTCAATACCGCCGCGCTAAGACATTTTTTATGTTATTCCGTAGAACCTACCTTCATCTCTAAAATTCAAAACCGCGATTGAAGTCAGATAGACAGGTCTGCTGCCTTACTGGAGTTAGTAATAGCGATGCTACGATAGACTCCAGAGAAGATAACAAAAGTACGCTACAAGATGCGAGACAATGTTGTGACCGTCGCGACGACGGGTCGTGTTGTTTGGCTTAAAAACGATGGAATGAGCGGCAAAAGGGCGGCAAAACTGAACTTTGCCCCCGTAGGAAAATTTCTAAATCCGGCACTGGTAGATGGTAGGGGAAAACAACGCACTGCGAGTGGTTGCATACCTCGACGATAAATGAGAATTAGCAGACATTCGAGAAACATATCCCATAAACTGCAAAGTGCAAAGTAAAGAAATACTGGAGTCATTGAACAGACCAGTGGTGTTAATCAAAACTAAAACAGGGTTGCCACTTGCCAGATGTTCCACACAATCGGGAACAGGCCCGTATTTATGTTCCATTGTACATTTGATGAGTAGAGTTTCCGCTTCCTCCATAATTATTCGCGTATTAACTGCATTACAAGGAAATAAGTTTACCCCATCGAAGCGTGCCAGTTTTATGTATTCCACATTATGCATCTCCCTGTCGGTTGTCACCGGCCGGGCTCAGGCCGATTAATTACAGTTCTTTAATAATTATTGACTTTCATTAAACGATAATTGGAATAAAGCCAAACGTTGAAGTCAGCGTGCACGTGGAGTGAAAGGTTTTAAAAGCAATGCAATATTTACAGTTGGTGCTGCTTAGCGGCTGCACTTTCGCTATATAGAGGTTTAGTTCTTCACCGCTCACCCCAGTCAGCAGTCACAAACGTGGCTGCATGCCATTCCTTCAATAAATAACAAAAGACAATATGCGTATTGAAGCTTTCTCTGACGATCCACGTCAATACCAGTAAATGATCAATCCAACCACTGGATTCCAGGGAGTGAACAGTCAGAGTTGTCGCCTTGATATAAAAATGAAAGGAAACCGCACTCTTTGTTCTCTCTACTTCACCGACCCACAAGAAGAAATGTGGATGAAGTCAGGGTTGCAGTCTAATACGGTGTTAAATACCGTGCAAATGTAGGTCTTGTAGATAGGGTCGAATTTTTAAACTTATCCGACCGGGCCGAGCTCGGGCCAAGAACTTTTAAAACTTATCGGGCTAGGCCGGGCTCAGGCCAAAAACTTCTAAAATTTATTCTTGCCTCAATTCAATTGAGAAATTTGTTTCTGAGATGTATGAATACTTTTCCTAGTTTTTTTTTTTAGGGCTGGTTATATGTAGCGGAAAGGTGATATCTACAAATGAGTGGGAAAGAAACTTGAGTCTTCAAAATGTGGATATAGAGAATGGAAATATTTGAACGGTTGAAGGAAACAGAGAAAAAGGAAGAAAAAGGGAGCAACTTCTTGACTGTATTAAGGAAGGTAAATCGTATTCTAAAGACAAAGGAAAAAACTAACAAGAAAGGGTCATCGATCTTCATGTCCACTAGAACAGGTGTGTACTGCGCCGTTTTGTACTTGGCAGCACTGCTTGTTAGATTCGATCTTTTGCGCATCATTTTCTAGAGCTGTGTCGAGATATCAATTACATAGGTTGGCCATGGTCAGCACGTGTATCTCCGAAAGTATGCAGCACTTCACCGCCTGACTCTGCTATTTTGTTATTTTCTACGAGTACGTTTACTATGTATATTAACTGATATATAGGCCTAGTTCTATTTACAGTAAATTTATTGTTATAAGTTGGCAACACTTCTTCACAGATGGCAACATTATTCATGGTTTTTGTTTTGGAGGAATTTATTTGTCAAGAAGATGAATATCACAAGCCCAAATGCGATGTCGCCGGTTGTCAATGTTGCCAACCTATTATAAATTTCAAGACCCTCTAGTAATGATACACAACATATGTAAAGCACAGACCGCGCAGTGTTGCAAACTATAGAACATAATACAAGATTCAACCGTGGCAATGTCGGTTCTCCAAATTGAACTTGATATAATGTCCATAGTTTGCAACACTGTGCCGCCAGACTGCTATATTTTTCTTTCTTACTAGTACTTTTACATTTTGTATTAATTAATATATAGTGCCACTTCAAGAAAATATTTTATTGTGAGTTGGCAACACTGCTTCACGAATGGCAACACTGTTTATGCATTTGATTACTACTGTTTGTCGTTATTAAGTTCCTAAAGTGTCATTCTAATTGCTCTAACCATTTTCAAGTTATTCAATTTTAAGTTGCATACTGCCCATTATATGATATTTTTGACATTTCAAGTTCCAGGACCCCTAGCTCCTCTCCCTATGGTCCATAGCACCTTAAAATTTGGTGATTTCCATATCTCATCATGCTCTATCAGATGCGCTATGTCTGATATGGATTTGCGCGAGAAATACCATGACCCTTGTAAGATCGGAACCTATGAAGAGAGCTAAGCTTGGCTTGAAGAGTCTGCCGCTGTCGTCCGAACCTTAATTAAACGAATCATGTATTGATATTTTCATCTACATAATGTATTATTTAACTTAACCTCCTCAAAAGACTAAATGAATGAACAAAATCAGAGTAAGTCATTGCTCGAATGCTTTTGCCAGGGAAATTGTTCTAACTGCCTTTACCTATTCAAGGGACAGGAATAGTACAATAATAATACAGTTACTTATCACTTCATTCAGCCGTTGAAACAGTGTTCTATGTTTCAGTTAAAGACATGGGACCAAGATTAAGCTAACCTGATTCATATCCATTTTATAGATGTTCAAATCAGGTTGTTTGATTTCGTACGTTGTCCTCGGAAAGATGCTAATGAAATTAACGTCTGCCGCCTTTCAGAACATGCGTGTTCAGCTACCGGAACGTGAGAAATAATGCTCTCTTATCTTTTCGTTGAAAGGAGCCGCCACGGAAATTCTAATTGGTTCTCAAGTCGACCAAAGTACACAGTTCTTGTAACGCTCACTCTCGCTTACGCTTTTCCATGTAACGTTTGCATGTTAAGTACATCTGAATATCATTGTCAATGATGTTTCAGAAATAAAAATTTTATAGTTAGTCGAGGTTTAGATTCTGTACAGTAGCAGGAATCTATTCATATAATCCTTCACCTTCGTCCATAATGTTACAGATATTAAAGCATGTTCAAAAGATTATTAATTGTATCTGAGATTATAACCTATTGTGCAACTGTTCCGCTTGCAGTATTGCTCAAATTGTCGAGGGAGGTTCCGGGGTAAATGACCCTTCGGTTAACTGTACTACTACACGTGCTATTAATTGTTCCTTCACTCAGTGCTCCTATAACTTCCGAACGCCATTATCAAGGTGACATTGGTCTTAGTTTTTCTCAATCTCTACAGAGTTCGATTTAGTAAACTCTATTATCACAATCTCTAAATGCAGATTAGGTTGAGCTATTTCGTTAGGTTAGGCTAAACTTTGTGTCTATTACGTATTCACTAAACCCTTGTTCTTCCTTGAGTTGTTAATTCAACTACTATTACATATCAATAATCGCGCATTCACATAAATTATCGTCATCTTCTTCATTTGTACATTAACAACAGATTCAGTCCAAGATACACCTTTATGGATTTGATGTTTCATAATAAACCATCACGTAAAACCTCATGAAATCAACCATAGAGTTAGGAATATAAATAGAGGGAACCTTAGGCTGTTTTGTTGGAGAGGGGAATGAAGCCAAGAGACGGAAAGGACGAGGCATTTCGACCCTATTAAGTGGCCCCATATTTAGAGACCCTATTTTCCCAGTATTGCCTCTCTGAGGTGCACTCATCCTCCTATCGAAAAAGGCAATTCTCACAGTACTCGGTATAGAGGGACTCTAATGGGGCCACATAAGATGGCTGCCGATGAACAGTAATTTGGCTTCGTGTGACGTCATGTATGTTCCCTCTATTTTCTTCCTAACCCTGTGAAATCAACAGTACACTTTTTTTTTTCTTTAATGTTAAGATACGTTCATATTACTTAAATCCACAAGAAGCCCCAACTATTCTCGTAATCTTAAATGAAGATTTTCATTAATATATACAGATGCTTATCAGAATAATGGAAACACCTGTAGTTGGCAACACGTCAGATGTATGGGTTGGCAGTGGTGCCGTGGCGACCGCAGCGCCGGACTACTGGTGGTGGTGTGTTAGGACGGTCTCCATACTACGTCAGGCGTCGTGGAACAGGAGTGTGCAGTGGCTGCAGCAGACGGAGGTAGTGTAAAATGGGAGACCTCTCAGAGTTTCAAAGAGGGCAAATTGTTGGTGCGCGGTTATGTGGAGTGAGTGTGACGGCAGTGGCTAGTGTGTTAGGTGTGTCGCCAGGGACAGTGTCGAAGGTGATGACAGCCTACACAACACACGGGAAAACCACATCGGGGAAGCGGAACAGTGGGCGAAGAAAAGCATCAGTGACAGGGCACGCCGGGTATTAAAGCGCATTGTCACGCGGAACCGTCGTGCCACTGCGGCGCAAGTGACGGAGGAACTCAATCAGCACCTCCCCCAACCTGTTTCGAGAATCACAGTCCGCCGCGAATTACATGACATGAACTTACGGGGTCGTGTTGCACGGGCCAAACCTCTCATCAGGGACCAGAACGCTTTAGCACGCCGCAAATGGTGCCGCGACCATGCAACTTGGACCGTTGACGACTGGAAACGTGTGGTATGGTCGGATGAGTCACCATTCACCCTATTCCAAACCACGGACCGTGGAGAACGCCCAAAGAAGCGTATGATCTGCAGTGTCTCCGCCCAACTGTGAAACATGGCGGCGGCATGGTGATGCTGTGGGCCGCAATATCATGGTTTTCATTGGGTCCTGTGGTCACACTTCGCGGACGCATCACTGCCAACGATTATGTCGCAATTTTAGGAGACCACTTGCATCCTATGGTCCTGATGTTGTTCCCGGACAATGACGCCATATTCCAGGATGATAATGCACCCATTCACACAGCTGGAGTTGTTGCAGCGTGGTTTGAGGAACATCGGGATGAAGTTCAACACCTCCCCTGGCCCGCCCAATCCCCAGATCTCAACATAATTGAACATCTGTGGTCCATCTTGGAAACACGACTCCGGCGACGATTTCCACCTCCATCCTCTCTCACAGAACTGGCCGATGCCCTGCACGAGGAATGGTGTAATATTCCACTTGCTACCATTCACGACCTCTATGCCTCCATCCCACGTCGCATCAAGGCTGTTCTGAAGGCGAAAGGTGGCCCGACACCATATTAATCTGGTAAGTTTCACTTTCGTTCAGGTGTTTCCATTATTCTGATAAGCATCTGTATATATATGAACAAACTTAATTAGAAAAACGCACCCAGCTTCAAATATCATCATTAAATGTTCTTGTAAGCCAGTCCATTCTCTGGTTCAACTCTTGTTTACGCCCACCAATCCAAGAATAAAGAGAGCAACTCAGAACTGAAGAAGAGTAGCTAAAAATGTTATTAAGTCTCCACATCTAAAAAGTTTCAATATGATGATGATCATTAGCGTTCTGTCTGGAGACAGCTTTATCCAACTAAAGGTCCCTGGCCAAGGCGAACTGATTGTGGTTTGCAATTACTTTCATAAAATGTATATATAGCCCTAAGGCCTGGACCTAAAGAGAATTCCAAACCAATGTGTTCCCTTCAGGAATCAAACCCTGAATTTGGTTACAAAGGGTTAAGCACATTTGCTACAATGCATTTAAATTTTAATCTATAACCGGGACCAGATAGATTTATTTCTCTCAATTGTGAAGGCTCAGTGGTAGAGCGCTCATCTCTGGTAATTGGAGTCTTCGGTTCGATGACAGCTGATGCCATGTGGGTTTTGTGGTGAACAACACCGTGTATGTGGAGTTTTTTTGGGAGTTCTCCCGTTTCTTCCCATTTTCTTCAATCCACCAGTTATCTCCTATCAGCCACACAGCCTGAGCCACAGTTGCCTAAAGGCTTAAAATAAAATTCAATTCTCCGTTGTGATTGAGTTGTTTTACAGTGTGAAATTTGAGAAAAAATAACTTCCATGGACATAAGCTCAGAAAGGTAAAAAGTCGTGTTTCTAAAACAACTTACTGATTTTAAGGAGTATGATCTTAAGCGTCTTTTAGTCAGATGTATGATCTAGACTGTAACCTGCTAAAGCCATAGAGTTTCTACCGAGCCACCGTAGCTCAGTGGTAGAGCGTTAGTGAAGCATTCGAGAGGTCGTGGGTTCGATCCCAGCGACCGACCATCCTGACTGAGGGTTTTCCAGGAATTTTCCTCAGTCACACCAGGCAAATCCCGGGATGGCATCTTCAACAGAGGCCCTGGCCGACACCTTAGTAAATCCTTTGCCCTCTTCTATCCCGGCCTGAGTCTTAGATGCCTAAAGACTATAAATAAAATTCAATTCAATTCCATAGAGTTTCTTGGGACATCTTGAATATCCTTGGTCGTTCTCAAGGTTACCAAATTTTACCAAAACGATTTTTTCAGAGCTTTTACAGATTGCGCCATGTAAATACAAAGAAACTAAAAACTTAATTAGTAAATCTTTTCTGTTGGAATTCATGGAAACTTTGCATTCTTACAATTTTGAGGATTTTTCTTGTGGTGCGTGAATTATTCCATCATTCTTTACACTACGAGTGATACATATTTGTCCTGATAATAATCACTCACGTCAAAGTGCATTCTGCCAAACTTCTCTCGTTCTTGAATCTTGACCAAACCTTCAAGTGAAGGATTCATTCCAACACAGGGTCCCTGGCCCATGCTACTCGTTCATTATGCAAGATCTTATGACTATGGTAAAAGGTCGCTTGACGGTTAGATAAATAGGATTAAGGTGCTTGTTATGAAAAATGGTTCATTTCCACGACAGGTTTCTGACAAGAGAAAGTTTGTGGTTAGCCACTACTTCCAGCGTTCCTTCTTCGTTTTCCCTCTCCCGTGGCTTGAACTGCTGACTGCATGGCGCCTTTATTCTTATGAAATATAGTACGTACTCGAATAATACCTTGTTGTGAAATAGTCTATAGACAGTCTACGCATGGTGTATATCGAGCTTTGTCACTTTTCACTAACAAGTCACTTGCAAGGACTAATTTCATTTAGATGTTTTTCAAGAACACTCGCCAAATTCAATTATACAGTACAATCTAAATTTGTTCGTTTGTTGAGGTTTTTTTTTTTTTTACATACAGAGGGATCCTAAGTTCGGAAAGTACTTGGACCTAGTAAACAAGTACACGTTACAATCTCTGGAAAACAAAAGAGTTAATTTTATATTATCTTTCTTCACAAACTATCACAGTAAAATTCACCCAAAAAGCTTATTATCGGAAAAAGGTTTGTACGTACAGTGAGTAACTCGACCGCGTAATGTAGTCCACTTCTCGGGTCAAAGCATTATAGACACATCATCTATTAAGAGAATGTGTTCATTGCGTTCTTAATTTACGCTAATAAGTAACAAATGGTTTATGTGAATTGTGTAGAATATGCTATGTGTATGTTGAACATCTCAACTAGGTAGCTAGACAAGTGTGTTGTGTCGTGTTCAATAAATAAATAGGGCAAGGGTGGGCAAAGTGGCTACTGGCTATTTGCTCCCCATGCTGTGCTGCCACGAAGCGGCAAACGCATCAAATACTCCGCTAGATCGCCAGCAGTGTCATATTGAAGTTCGGAGTTATTCTGATTAGTTGTTTGGAAATTATCCTAACTTTTCGTGTTTTTCCACGTGCTGATGTAAGGTAAGCGTATTGCAATAATTATTGTAATGAAATACAAGTTCCTAATACATACGATTAGCAGTAGCCCCTTAAAACAATGTGAGTTAAGCGTCAAATGTGTGTGTCGAAATAAGAGGTAGGATTAGTTGTGTAGCCTGTAGAGTTGCATTTATGTAATGGCGTGAAAGAGGGCAGAGTGGTCAGGGCCGTGGCTACTTTGACTTCAACCATAGCCACTCTGCTCGACACAGAATCGTGCGTATTTGTTATGGAGAATCTACTGGGCCCGATATGAATCGATTATAATAATGAGTCAATTAGATTAATATTGAATCTATGTTATATTTTATTTGTATAAATCGATGTAATGAGTTCTAGTTTACCTGCTGTTGACAAAGAGTTATTGCAGAGAATACAGATGCGACTTTCCTCCACATTTAGTGAATCATTATCAGCTGAATCACCATCACCAAAGAGCTGAAAGCCCGTGCAAGACTGATCTTGTAACAGCGATGGAAGAAAAGGAAGAAAAAGAAAGACTGAAGAAAATCAAACTAGATTTACAAAAAGAACAGAAGGATAAGAAAAAGAAAGAAATCAATAAGGAAAACGTCATCGTAAATGACTACTCGTGCTTTGCTTGATGACTGATCACAGTGACGTCAGTGATTGCTTGTTCTGTGACTTCGTCCAGAATGAAGGGTGAATCAGGTGCCCAATCTGTCTACGTCTGGCACACGAGGTTTCTGTCGGGTGCGAGGAAGACGACAATGAGTTCATATGTGATGTGTGTAAATAATTTGCTACAAAGACACTAGCTAGCTAATTTTGTTAAATAGTTTATCAATGCAAATAATGTTAAACCAATTGCACAATTAATTGCATTGAACACTTTAAATTACGAAATAAGTTTCCAATGCACTAACAAATTTCAGAACCTCTGTATTGAATGATAATATTGCTTACACGTTATCAAATACACATTCATATTCTTTACAATGCTGTCAAATAGTTCTTTTTTGTATCGGGCACCCAGTGGCCATTTTGCCCTGCCCCGTAAGGTTGTGGAAAATTTTGTTTTTCTTTTCACGTAACCACAATATCTTCAAAATAATTTCGTTTGCTTAAACCAAAATAACGAAACTAACTTATGTCAAATTTTTGTGTGTTTTATTTTTTAACTTTTTACTTATTGAAAAAAAAAATCCCTAAACGTGGCCATTATGCCCTCCCTTCCCCTAAGTTTTGATTTCTCACTATGCGTGTAGACTTGCATCGGTCCTCGGGTGTACAGAACCACCAATAGAGATTATAGCTTCAGGGTAATGCCCGGTATAATAACGTAGAATATGGTTGTAATTGATTTAGCCGTTATCATCTAATGTGCGGACAGGGATTCCGCTAGCACCCCCAATGAATCAACCCTCCCCAAAAGCCTCCAACACACGCATCCAACTGTAAACGTTGTACTATTAAAATAGATAGAAATCTTACAAACTTCTACTTACAACCCCAATTTTGACTTAAAACCCCCACAACTAAAAATCCTGGCAGAATTCCTATGTGCGAATATATTTGGCTTGAGTGTTGTTACCATCGTGATGGTAAACAGATTAAAATTATATTGTGCATAAAATCTTTTCTTCTATCATGCTAAATTGATTTGTGTTGACTTGAGTTAAACTGAAAATAATTGCACCAGTGACTTCCTAAGAAAATTGCAGATGTATTTGATATGTCACTTGCCTCTATTTTTCCATTTGAATAAATAAGTTGAGTCCAAGATGGCTGACGGTGCATGTAGAATGCGTCAAGAGATGCAGTGCCTGCTCTTATTTAAAATTGCATATTGATACATTCATGTTTCGTGTAATATGTAGAAATTATTATGTGGATAGTTCGATAACTACTTAACGTAACATGCAATAACTAAAGAACGGTTAGAAGTTCGGTGAAACTACTTGCACCAGTGACATGCTGAGAAAATTTCAGACGTATTTCGTACGTCACTTGCTCCTGTTCCCTTTGAAAAAAAAAAGTTGAATCCAAGATGGCGGATGGAGAATCTAGCATGTGTCAGAGATGCTGTATTTGGTTTGATTTATATTTGATATAGTTACATTCATTTTGCCTCGAATCTGCAGAAATGATATGGTCCATATTTGGATCACCCGATGCATCCAGATTCAATGGCGAAACGTAGGAACTCACCTTATTTCTTTTCACACTGAAGACCGTCAACTGTGAAAGTTCAATCCAAATGTGAGTGTGTGCGGAAGTGTTCTTTATAAGAATGCAAATAGTGCTTTGCAAACTGTAATGTTATTAATCCATTACATAAAAAAACGGCGTTACAGACCAAAAGGTTCTGAGCCGGCTTCGACGCTATCTGTCCGCGGTTGGTGGAACTACGTCCACCTGAGTGACGGCAGTATGGTCAGTACTGCGCACCACCTGACCACGAACACGCATATTAGGGGTTTTCTAGACTGAGTGGCCGTCACGTCTTTATTCACGTGATTCCCCAGTTTACCTCACGACGATGGGTATTAATCCATTACATATGTGAACTTATTGAACAGATATTCTCAAGGAGAAGAAACTGGACCTTATTGTAGACACCCTAATATAATAACGCCCATTGGAAACCTTTTTTTATTTCCTATTATTTCATAAACACAGAATTAGTGTACACTAAAAATTTGCATATAATGTATTTTTTCATACATGAAACAATACATTTTCAGAAACAATTACAATCTCATAATTATCTGCGTTATTGTTCGAGAAATATTAAGGTTAGCTTTTTTTGTAGCCTCTGTCGAAAGTAGCTGGTCCTTCTTCGCATTTTAAGTCCTCCATTCACTCATCTTGATCTTGCCCTTTGATTTTTATCATAGGAAGCTATCTTTTTTTATCATAATTTGTATTTCGGACGATAGGGTGACCAGACACTCTTTTTTAAGAGCATTATAGAGGTTCAAATACTCTACATTCTTTTCTATCCGAAAATATCTCCAATTACACTCTTTTCCTTATCTTTATAGCTTTTAACGTACAGTATTTTGTATTTGAATGTCTTGCAAATTTCTAAATTCCGAATACATTATACAAGGAATGTAGTTAAAAGTTAAACATCATCTCGTCTAATGAGGGAAAGAGTGCACCTACTGGACTTTCAAGTGCATCTTTTTTACGGTCACCCCAATGTGTTAAAATCACTAGATCGTTTGAACTGCTGTACTGATTTACTAATTTTTTTCTATTGTCTTTGTAGCATCTACTAACCTTTCAAAGATTGTTAGGTGAACTCTGCCTATGACGGACTTACTAGAAGAATGTAAAAAAAACAACAAAAAAACAGCAGCTTATAAGTAAATTTTATTTATGACCTTTAGGCATCTATCACTCAAAAAAAAATATTGGTGTTTATTGCCACCCCAAAAGGAGTAATAGAACACCTCTACCTCTACACCAGTTCCAGTGCTGGGTAACACCAATTCTAGTGTTGGTTAACGCCATCCGGGGTGTCCAACACTGTTTCTGGTGTTGACAAACACCTCTACCGGTATTCAGAAGCTACAGAATGTAACAGGATTTTTTTCGTTTTCGGCCTGCTTTATAGGTTGTAATGACAGCAATTACAAGAATTTAACCTTACTTCATATATTTAATGCTTGCATGCGCGCCTGTATAACAGTATGTTACTTGTAGGAGAAAGGGGGGTACATTCTCTGGCATCTCGTGCGTTTTTCCTCGTACCTCACTTACATGTTAGTCGTTTTCTTGTGAGAGGGGGATCAGTGTATTTACGCCCAGTACTCCAATAGATGCGGGTATACTTGGACATTAATTCCTCCTACCTCTTTTGGCGACAAATAACTCCCTGCTGTATAGCATTATGTTATATTTTTTGTCAACAAATTTCTGGTCACCCTATAGGCGAGAACTGTTTTTGGTTTTCTATAAAGCCTATTTATTGTTGAAACAGTTTTCCGGTTTTATATTAAATCCCGGTTCCGGTTTACTATCCAACTTCGGTTCTTGTTGAAAGTCACCTGTTTGTTTGCACTTGGGTTTTCATTTAAGATTTCGCTTGCATTTCTAATACTACAATATTTATTCAGAGAACACCACAAATACAGGTATTTTCTCTATGACCTTTCAAAAAATTAAATTTTATTTTTTATGGACTGAACTGATAACCTTTGGCCTAAGCACGTCACGTCTGAGGAATGGAGTCCCCCGCCAATCATTCTCCCGGGGCAAGGGATGAGGAAGGTAGCGGCCAGAGCCTTAGTTAAGGTACCATCGCGGCATTTGCCAGGCGAAACTGATGAAGCTATGGGTAACCTCAGTCAGGATGGCCAGTATCGAGTGATTAGTATACTCTCACTATAATGTACGTGGGTGGATAAAAAAAGGTTGCAACAACAAATGAAAAAGCACGGAATGATCGGGCATGAATTGATTATGTATTCTTAGAAGGCTACTTATACATCAGTGTTCCACATAATCATCAGGGCGATTGAGACATTTGTCAGATCTCTGGACCAACTTCTTGATGCCGGCTTAGTAGAAATCATGTCCCTGATCATTGAACCACTTCGTAGCAACTGCCTTGACTTCATCGGCGGCCAAGAACTGTTTTCCTTACAAGTTCGCTTTCAGCTGGGAAAACAGGCAAAAATCACGGGAATAATTCCGGGCCGTAAGGGGTGTGGATCCACACTTCGTACTCGAAACGTTGCAACAGTTAATGAGTCTGGCGGGCCGTGTGGACTCTGGCATTGTTATGAATGTAGATAATCCCATCACTAAACATGCCTAGCCGTTTGGGTCTGATGGCTTCCACGAGTTGACGATGGATCTCTGGTGCAGTCAATAAGAAGCGTATTACACCTCGGACTTCCACGGCAGACCAATTCTGCAAACGTCTCGCCATTGCATTGACTACTACCATTGAGTAAATACCTCAACTCAATGCTACTACTCAGCGTACCGTAAACGTAAGTTGCCGAAACTCGCCACGCGTATATGCCGCTATCTGTTGCACCTTCAGGTAAACCGATTACTTGCCTCCTACTCGTAGCTCGTGCATTTACAATGCTTGTTGTAACTATTTTTTCTGATGCACGCACGTATAAAATAGAAGAAAAATAGGAAAAGCAACATATAGTCATACTTCAAAAGGTGATATATGATCGTCCCGTAAAGAGGTCCTTTAAATATTACGTAATCATCCAAAGGATTCAACCTTTGTTTATTTTTGTTGAGCGTATATGTATTAGGAATAGGGCAGCCGCTTAATTTTGCTGGCAGGGGGGGGGGGGGCTAAAAGTACTACTAAAATTGTGCGCATCTAATATTTGATCATCCCCAGAGTCTGTACAGTGTACACTTCGATGAAAGAGTTCATGGTAATGTAAACTAAAGTTAACAAAATTCCTTCGAGTCTTCATGATGAAGTGTGAATTACTTGTAGTACAGAACTTCTATTCAGGAACTGATATGTTTTATTGCATACATATAAACAGTGAGTGACGCATAAACCAGTGGGAAGTTAGTGGGCGGTTAGCTGTTACTATTCAGGAATCAGAAACACCGTAAGACTTGTAAGAATCCATAAATCAAATCCGGTCTGTGCACTTGTCAAAATAATTAAAAACACGGTGACTTTAAAATGTACTTGGAGTGAACTTTTGTTCAAATAATGTCGTGAATCCATTACACCAGTTCCTTGACAAACATCGCCATTCTGATTTCCTAATCCTGTTGGTTTACATAAATTATTACTGTCACAAGAAATTCAATGTAACAAGTCATCTTATCTTCAGGACACAGTTTATTTAGTCTCTTTATGGGAAATAGATTTTTTTTTACATCATTAATATGGTTTCACACAGTGTTCGATTTGTAGCGGGGGATGGTTGGGATTATCCCCCTCTCGGCAAAAATCTTCTCTGATACTTTTTACAGATATATACCTCTAATCTGGGATATGGACGGTCCCAAAATACCGTATAATACATATCTCACTATTTCTTCCCCCTCTCTGGAAATTGCACAAATCGAACACTGGTTTCACACATAGAACAATGTTTACCCAAAAACTTAATAAAACTAAAGGAATAAAGAACAGTAATGTACCTTTTTAAGCTAAACATAAAGTTTATATCAGATAAATAAATATATCTTTTATACTTGATTGAATTTAGTCTGGGCATGAAAGAACTCTGATTTTCTGCGGTCTAAGTTTAGGTATATGAAAGAAATTAACATCTTGAAACAGTTCAAGACTTCAAGACTAGAAATTATAAAACATTTTATGTTTACTATTTTGAACAACAACATACAGCAAATATTTTACAATTATGGAGTTTCCAATATTCAAAATTGTTTAGCACTGTAATTGGGCAACAGCTCATGTGTTTTTATGTGGAATAGCGAAAGGGAATATGGACTCACAGAACTGGGATTAAGTCACATACTATCTTTCATAAAATCAACATGTCGGAAGTCACTATTCAGGTAATGCGAAATACAAGTAGAGACGTTTAATGTAAATACACTCACAAAACATCTTCTAGAGAAACGTTTTCAAGAATTCGAAATACATCCGAACTAACAAGGAACACTCGCCAGGTGCCAGAGCCCGATTTTGATGAAAATGCATACGTATGTAGTTAGGTACAGTTCCTAGGTAAATTTTCAGAGCCAGAACTATAAATGATGTCGTCAACAAATAAAAACAGGGGAACCCGAGATAGATGGAACGTAGAGAACAAGCAAATCCAATACAGAGTACGGAAAACGACTTTTCTTTTATAAGCTGCTACAAATATTAAAAGCAAATGGCTATTAATGGAAACTGGACAGGAGACAATACATGGTGGAGAGTATACGATAATGACCGCCATCTTGAAAGCGTCCATTTTGACTATGCTTCAAAATTTTAAAATAGTAAGTGCGTCATGTGGTATATCAATCTGTACTGCAATGTTCCAAGAAATCCAATGACGAAGTCAATTTTGGCATAACTCTAATCCTGTACGACAAAATCGCATGTGAAATTAACTTAAAGAATGTGTGAGCCGAATGATTAAAAAAAAAAGTTGAAGGAACGAAAAGTATACTGCTACATAAAATGTACCGTTATGTTGGAAAATATGATCCTCATGGTCGCAACATGGAGTGCACCATAAAGTTTTAAATACACTAACGGAAGATGAAGTCCCTATATAAAGAAGGCGTAATGTTAGGTAAAAGTGACCTTCTACAGGTCAATTTCACGTGTGATTTTGTCGTACAGGATTAGAGTGATTGACTTCGTCATTGGATTACTTGGAACATTCCAGCACAGATTGATATACCACATGACGCACTTACTATTTTAAAATTTTGAAGCATAGTCAAGATGGCTGATTTCAATATGACTGTCATTATCGTCATACCCTTCACCATGTATTGTCTCCTGTCCAGTATCCATTAATAGCCATTTGCTTTCAATATTTGTAGCAGCTTATAAAAGAAAGGACGTTTCCCGTACTCTGTATTGGATTTGCTTGCTCTCTACGTTAAATCTTTTTCGGGTTCCCCTGTCGTTGACGACAACACCTATAATTTTGGCTGTGAAGATTTACTTAGACACTGTACCTCATCAAAATTGGGCTTTGACACCTGGTGAGTGTTCCTTGTATGAAATGTTTTAAAACTTCGACACTACATATAAAAAAACCAAGTCTAGAAAAGAATTATTCTCAAGACAAAGTTTAAGATTACCTTATAAGAAACAATAATGCATATAATTTAATACAAATAAGTTATGTATTTCTAGTTTTAATTTTGTGCGCCAGGGCTGGACTGCTAACCAAAGGCCCCGCCACAGAAAACCAAAGAGCTCAGAATTTGGTAACGTAAGGACCCTCGTGCTAGTGGGTATTGATAATGAGCACAGTGATAACGAGCGTAAAAAAAACTTAGCCTGCCTTTTTATGTACGTGCTCGTTGTGTCCGATTTGGCTTTGTATCCAAGCCAACAGATATACATGCTTACAGGTTTCTATTGGCTACTCATTCAAATCGCAAGCGATGGACACGGCGAGCGCGTACATGAAAAAGTAGCCTACGTTAGATGAAACCTAACCTAACCTGAAAATTGGTCCATATTGGATTAGACTCTGAATGGATAATCAAGATTAAATTTTTGCTCAGACTGGTGTATAGGTCTATTTTTCGACACTAACCGATCACTCCAGTATCGTTACGTAGAGCACAATGGCATCACTATATATTTAAAAAAAATCGGGTAAAATTGGAGTGAGCCGTCGTTTATGAGTTCATATCATCGAGCTCTACGTAACGATACTGGAGTAACTGATTAGTATCGACAGATATACGCCAGAGTAATATTTAAACTCGTTTGTCCACTTCCAGTCTAATCCAATGTGGACAAAATTTTCAGTTCTAAGTCAGTTTTATACGCTTCTTATCGCTGTGCGGTCTGTTTTTTTTAAGTCTTAATTCCTGAATTATTCACTCATAACAGTAATACTGTACTCTGTATATAATAGAAAATACTGCAAGTAATATTACGTTTTTTTTTTAAAAAAAAACATCCATACATAAATTAAAAAAACATACTGCACAATGATATCAAGCGCAAGAAACTAAGCTAGAACCGAAATTTTGGTTCAATTGGTTTAGACTGGAAGTGGACAAACGAGATTAAGTAGCTTCATATATTTATGAATTTTTTACTGGCAGCAGTCAGTCCAGTATCGGTTTTTGATAGAGGTCTTTGGAACGTACTGTCGACAAAGTGTTAACAATAAATGTTGGATAAGTAATTATGAAAAACAAAGTGAGAAAAGCATTCCGAACTCATCTGCAGAATGACATTATACAGTTATATATAAAAAAGGACCGGTTCTGTTGTAATTTATCAGAATCGACGCCGTGTGTCGCTAAAACTGGTCGAGTGGAAATTACACAGAGCGACGTCAGAGGTCGTCAATCACGAAATCCCATTAAGCAATAATGTTTCATTTTAGGTAAGAAAAATGGCAGATAAAAATCAGGGCGTAGACAGCTATTGGTTGATATGTGCTACCCAATTACGTCATCATGGTATGCAAACTTGCAAAGCGAAGCGTATATATATCCTTCCTTAGAAAAAAAAAGCACTCTCCAATATACCGATTTACTTCTTGATGCGTATGAATTAATGTAAATGATTAATGCTGCTATTCGCATGTCGAGCGACAAAGACGTTACTAATTGTTATGCATCTGTTTCAATTATTAGAACTGCATGACACTGTTCTGAGCGAATAATCAGAATTTAATTTAACAAATATAATGAAGAGCAGTGTTTTGTGAAATTCTTATTAACTGTCAGTGACCAGCCATTAATTACGCAGGAGATTCCACAGGTATTTTGTTTTGATTCTTTGCATAAAGTGGAGGTGGAAGTTGATAAGCAGTGACTAACGAACTCTATTCTGATTCCAGTCATTTAGAGGCCAAATGAAGCGTTGATTCATTGACCTAGAAGCAAAAGAAATCTATACCAAAGAAAATAATAAGAAGTGAATCTTGCTATACTTCCCGTTCTCCGGCTTACTCGTCAGATGGCAGCACAAGTCTAAGATCACGTGATCCGCCGAGAAATGCCAATGGCGGGAAATTATTAATTTTTATTAGCTAAGATGTCAATGAAGTTTTCGACCATAATGGACGTTATGTTTAATAAATTTAATATTGTTTATCTTCTATATTGGTTTATAGTCTCTTTTATTCTTTAGAAATAGATTGCTCTTTATCCCATCTTTGCCATCTAAACGTATGTTTTCTTTCCTCTTGATTTTATATTCATTGTCGTTTGTACGAGGTAAAAGAGTTCTTCCAAGATACTTACAAGTTGTTCTTCGTTCAGTTACACAGATAAAGAATGATGGTTGGTTGTTTAGAAACTGAAGGCACCAGGACTATACGCAAGAACTTCGAGCAATCACTTATTTTCTTTGTCTGTACTACAATGTATGATACTTAGCTCAAAACTCTTCCGTAAAATAATTTTAATTGGTCTGGTGGCCAGTATAAGTACAAGCAACGAACGACAAAAATACGCCTGGGTTGGAAATAATTGCAACACAATATTGTTGTGCCTATTACTTTGAAATAGTATTTCAAATAATATATTAATACGCCCTCTTGGAAAACACGTGTCAGGAACTATTTCGTGCCTTTTCCGCATAAATTAACTTCATAGCTAAGAAATTCGAAGATACATCATACATATAGGCATGCCATAAACCTGGTTTCACTTATTATCAATGTTCCAAGTACGTTTCCTCTAGCCTTTCAGTTATCAGTGAAACTAAAAGTTTCTTCGGACTGCAAGTGTTGCCACCTAGCAATTCAAAAACTACTAAGCTGAAAATTGGTGCAAATATTCCATGGATTTAGATACGGGAGACTGATCGACTGGCCCAATATAATTAAACTGGGTCAACTTGGCGCCGGTTTTCGATTAATCTTGCCTGGTGGATTGGGATTTACTTGCGTCGTTTTCGTTGGCCTATACCTGGGTGTGTGGAAGCGAAGAATGAAGGAAGATCTAGCTAAGGAAGAGAGAAGGAAGACTTGAATATTTTAAAAAAGGTATTGTACGGAACGTGATGTTCAGTTGTTTTTATTATTATTATTATTATTCAATTTCACCTTCCAGGTGATCATGGCTTGTGCTGGCTTCAATTTCAGGCCACTAGAAGTAGATCCGTCTCCCGTATCGAGATCCATGCAAATATTCAGAATATTCAACTAGGGGAAAATTCGCTGTCTTGAAAAAAAGTCACCATCTTTAAATTTTACACTTTTGAATTGAGAGCTTGAATACATTGAGATTTGGACTTCGTTTAAAAGGTAAATTGCCATTTCTAGTCTCTTTTATTGAAATAAAACTGATATTTTGCGATGTGCAATTACATTTTAGGGTTTTCGTTTTGAATGGGGAAATTGAACATAGTACTGTAATCGCATATTTTTCGTTCTTCTATGGATTTCAAAATAAATTTATATCATTGGAGCGGATATTTTTTTACTTATTATAATGCCTAAAATAAAATGTAGAATATGTTTCAATCAACCCTGCTTGTGTTTTAACCTACTTGTGTTGTAGCCATAGAGTTAGGAAGAAAATAGAGAGAACATACATGACATCACATGAAGCCAAATTACGGTGCATCGGCAGCCATCTTCTGTAGCCCTCTATAGAGTCCCTCTATACTGAGTACTGTGAGGATTGCCTTTTTCGATATGAGGATGAGTGCACCTCAGAGAGGCAATACTCGGAAAAGAGGGTTTCTAAATATGGGGCCAGTTAATATGGCCGAAATGCCTCGTCCCTTCCGTCTCTTGGCTTCATTCCCTTCTCCAACAAAACAGCCTAAGGTTCCCTCTATTTATATTCCTAACTCACTTGAAGAAAATCACGCATTATTCCGCAATGTGAAACAAAAGAACTGAACTTTGTGTATCATGAGGTGAGATTACATACTTTAATTTTGTTTAGTTTTCGGTGAATTTGTGGTACAAATTACAAACGTTATGTGGACAAATATAAAAATTGTTTCAACCATCCCCGGTCGGTCACCCCTAAAATATAATCTTCAGTTGCAATGGATTGAATGAACCGTTGGATTCTCTTTCTAGCAAAACATGTTGGTAGATGCAAAGAGAAAAGAACCGCACTACAAATCACTCGACGCTTGTGAATTTTTACTTTCATCTGCACTTCCTTGTATGATAAATTACTCCTTATCTGGTAGTGTTCCTACAAGAAAATAACTCATGAAGCTGGAGAGATTGTATTAAGACCACCAATGTGACAAGAGTTCACGTTATTCAAGAGTTTTACTGAATTTGTTACATCTTTGGCGTTGATCATAATGAAACTACGCAGAACTCATTTATTTCCCTCCTTGTTTTCTTATTTAGGCCTCCCGTCCCCTTCATCCGCAGCCCCCCTGAGAGAGAAAGACCACTTCTTGTTCCAGATGACATACGAGAAAAGAAAGTCCTGCAATGCAAGTGTCTTCTTCTGCTAGATGAAAGCATTGTTCTGTGGACATCAAAAAACAATGATCACCTCTCAAGCTATAAACTATCGTCATCAGTAGGTCGCACAAACACAATTAAAATATTATATTAAAAAAAAATGTTTATGAAAGAAAATGATATATGTATTATCACAGAACTCTTGAATGGTATCTGTATGTTTTTTTGTTGTTTTTTTTTTTTTAATTGTATTGTATCATGAGAACAGGAGACTACAACCTACTCTTATGGAGGTAATCAATGATTTAACACTAGTTGGAGTGTTTCAGGAACTCCTTGGAATGGGTCAGAAAAGCCGGTGAAAGGCACCTGTTTTCTACTTCCTACGCCTATTTAGAACAAGAACTGCAACATTCATCATTTTACAGCGCAGAGAAAACGTTTGGGCTTCGACAGACCACTTGGGAAAGTATTCGCAGTGAGCGCAACTTTCTTTAACAGCGATTTCTCACTTTTTTCTTTGTCCACACGATAAGAAAAAATGCTCTGCATATATTACATAAAATTAAGTCGTATTACATACACAAATGTTCCATACTCTGACAAACTGAAATATGTATTCTTCCCAATTAATCCTCTGGAAGATATTTCCTTTGAAAATTTGAAACAGAATGCAAAATTACAAGTCTTTCAAAATATTTTCAATATCTATTCTCTTTACTCAGTACTCGGTTTCCTTAGGCTGGGCACTACCTACTATCACTTCCAAAGTGATACAGCCATATCTGCGAGCAGTGTTTCTTTCAGGAAAAGTGCTATGTGGGGGTTATTTTAGATCTTTAGATGGAGTAAAAGAGGAGAGAGTGCGTAATTCTAGTAGGCCAAAGAATGAACCCTTGTTGTTACCAAAAATGTTTTTAATTGTGGGGTTGATTGACTCAGCCTGGCCACGGTCACCCCTCTGAAAGAAACAGGTATTATGTTCCAATTCCCTAGCGGATACGTATGATCGAACACCTTAAGAGAGAGAGGGAGTTGGCTACGGCGGCCTGTAAAATAAGCGTCCAATTTAACATAGGTTTTCACACATTTCTAGGAATATCGTAGTTTCATGTGGTTCCTTGGGGGGAAAATGACTCAATAGCCCCTTCAACATATTTCGTGGAATTATGAAGGTACTTAAGTGAAAACCGTGCGTGCTATTTTCTGTTTAGAAATAAGGATTATTATAATGGAAAGTTCCATAAAAAAGTTGTTACATGGACTACTAAAACATCCTTTATTTTTAAGGAAAAGTACCTCGTGGAACCTTCAGTTATTTACTTTTACTATGCCATGTATTATGTTTAAGGGGCTATTCAGTCATTTTTTCGAAGTAAGCACGATATTCATAGAACCATGATATTCATAGAAATTTTTGAAATCAATGTTAAATTGAACGCTTATTTTGCAGGCTCCAGTATAGCCAAGTCCCTCTCCCTCTTAAGAAGAGAGTACTATACGCATACAGATGATACAAATACACTGTTCATGCTCAATATCTCGTGTAATAATCATTATTATTCAGCCATGCACGTTAAAAATAATAAAAATTGTATCTTATATATACAATATATTTTCTCATACATTGTATCAGAAAATGGTTTGTCTCCGCTGGTTTTTCCCATGTGAGAGATGGGGTCAGCATATTCCACAGGTTTTTGGTTTGGGCAGATGCTTTTACGGCCGGATACCCTTCCTGCCTCCAACCCACACCAGCAATCCGGGTATGGGCAATCGAAACCTTACTATGAAATGGAGCTCCCACCGAGAATCGAACCCTGGACCCCTCGCACCAAAGGCGAGCGCGTTAACCACATGGCTACGCAGGAGCTCTCATACATTATATCAGCAAATATAGTATTTCAATAAATATCTTGTCCTACTCTAAGTGCTTTCAAGGATTCGGACTACGGAGCTGCTGATGAGTCAGAAAGAACATCAGCGCCATCCTCAGAGCCATGCATTGTCTATTATTTTATGAAAGCTCAGGGCCAACCGAGGTAGCCGCGTGGTCTGACGTGTTAGGTCAGTGTCTCAAAGGTTGTGAGTTCGAATGCCGCCAGGGACATGGATATTTGTGGATTTTAGCAAGCGTTGCACTCATTTCATCACGACGGGTGAAGTCAAAAGTTACTAAAATGGCCCACACAAAATAAAGTTTATGAAAGCTCAGGAAGTCAGCAACACAGTGGACCGCGGATCAGCGAATAACCAACCTGCGGATATCGGGGCACGACTGTATTTTGCGTAAATACAATTGAATATCAACTGAACGCACTAATATAGACAAACACAAGCGGAACTAAAGCAAGTTAATGTCTTTAAAAAATCGAATTTCGACGAATTCTCTTTTTATGGGAAGTTATCCGAAAATTTATAAAATCAAACCGAACAAAATTTATGCACCTTTTCTTGTGAATAGGAAAGAAACTCGGAACTTCTTGTCTCAGCAGCCCGCTTTGTCTTGTCGGTGGCTTTTCGTTCAAAGAAGTCGTCACGTTGTAAGCACAACGACTCCCAATAACATTTTATCTGAATTTCAAGACCGGCGTCCACTACTTCTCATTTAAGAATCTTCCCAGTTGTCATCATAATGCTAGTTCAACATCGAACTGGGAACCGCCACCGAGATTGAACCCGGGAGCTTTCTTACCCTGGTGTTACATTTAACATCGTTATTAGAGAGTGGAAAGAAAACAATACAATTTTTATTTTTAAAAATACAGCTTAAAGGTTAAAAAAAGGATACTAATCCATAGAAGGTGTGGATAACATGGTCATGGAAGCTCTCTTGGAATTTAATTTAACTGCCATTTGTACGAGGGACATTCCATGTCAGATCATCACAGTTAACGGGAAAAATTCACCTCAACGTCTCAGATTTTTATGGATTTGGTGTGTTAATAGGGCCTGATAAGAAACAACCAAAAATGTAGTCCTTTGTCATATATTTCTGGAGTTACAGCATCTCAAACTTTGAAATTTTCCCGAAATTTTGAGACATATTTATTATTTAAAATGTTTGTAACTTTCGTCCTAACGAATATTTAGATATGATTCTTGCGTCATTGTGAGGGGCTTGAACAGACCTTTCCTTTGATATGGAACACTTGACCCTGTCTATGAAATTAAAAATTTGACCTTGAACATTGACTGACCTTGAATAGCAAAAATGACGTCAACTCCGATTTGTTTTGAAACTCTCGGAAATTCATGATATTTTATTCGTTAATAATTATATAGAGAGGGGGGGCAAGTATTGCATATTAAATGAAAGGTTTGTCCAAGACCTTCACAATGACACCACAATCATATCTCTATCTTAATTAGGACAAAAGTTACAAGTAATGTTTTTAATCATCAATGTAACTCTAAATTTCGGGAAATTATCAAAGTTTGAGATTCTATAACAACAGAAATATCTGACACAGAACTACAATGTCACTTTTTTTTTTGTGTTTCTCATCAGGGCCTACTAACATACCAAAATCCATATAAATCTGAGATGGTGAGGTAAATGACTGTGTTGAACTGACGTGGAATGATCGTCGCAGTCATAGAGTTAGGAATATAAATAGAGGGAACCTTAGGCTGTTTTGTTGGAGAGGGGAATGAAGCCAAGAGACGGAAGGGACGAAGCATTTCGGCCATATTAACTCACCCCATATTTAGAGACCCTCTTTCCTGAGTATTGCCTCTCTGAGATGCACTCATCCTCCTATCGCAAGAGACAATCCTCACAGTACTCGATATATAGGGACTCTAATGGGATCACTCAAGATGGCTGCCGATGAACCGCAATTTGGCTTCATGTGACGTCATGTATGTTCTCTCTATTTTCTTCCTAACTCTATGGTCGCAGTAGCTTCCGAACGTGCTGTTTGGTGTTTGTATCGCGAATGATAAAAAGCAAATCTAACCTGAATTTCTAACCTATGTCTGTGATTGTTTTTTATCAATGCATATAATTATATGTAATGCATGTATAAAATTAATCTAACCTGATTTTTTTAAATGTATTTCAGTGAATACGAGCATTTTTCGAAAGCATACAAGAAAAAAATGTAATGTTCCTTAAAAAAAATAGTTGAAGTGGACAGGATTCGAATCAGGGTCCACAGGCACACTGATCCAATGCTTTCTTCACAGATCCCAAAAGCAATATTGCTGCTCAAGGCTTTCCGAATGCAGTAACCTCCCTATCATGAAGTTTACTGCGACGATAAACTCTAGTTAATCTACGAGTCGTTAGGGTTTGCAACTACTTTAAATAAAATTACCCGCACCTTCATTGGTAAATAGCAATGGCATGAGGTGGTTGCAGGGGAGAGAAACAGTCCGGAAAGGGATACAAAAGAGTATAAGGGGAAAATATGTTAAAACAGGATTGGTGAACAATACCCCCTCCTCTCCAGAAAAATTAAAACTGGAAACTAGAACAATACATATCTAAAGTTTTAATAGATCAAGAATGGATGCAACCAGCTGGCTGACATACTATATTTTTCAACAGAACCCAATATTTAGGTCTATATGTAAACCACAATACAAGCCTGCACAACAAAATAATTAGTGCCATACCATTTAAATAAAAAGTCATGACCTAAAAATTACACAGTAAGGGCTCATTTTCAAGCCTGCTTGCTTGCGATTAGGGTAAGTAGCCAATTGAAACACATGGTGTAGTTTTATTACGTGTTGTAACACGTGTTTCAAATGGCTATTCACCCAAATCGCAAGGAACGCAAGCGGGCTTGAAAATAAGTCTTAAGGGGGGATAATCTTTGTATAGGGACATCAAAGAAATTATACCTGTCCCCCACTCACAAGAGAGAAATAACAATAAGGGCTGATTTATAGGCATTCTTGCTTTGCGTGCAATTTGGGTGAGTAGCCAATTGAAACACGTGTTTTATTGCGTGTTTTACGTACTACGTAATAAAACACGTGCTTCAATTGGCTACTCACCCAAATCGCACGCAAAGCAAGCAACACAAGCTTGCATGTAAATTAGGCCTAACACGTAACAAGGAAAGGGAGACAACAGACCGAGAAAACCGTGACTGGCGAGTTTGAACTGAAAATTCGGATTTCTGATATGACTATTGTCTCCGGTAAAGAAATTATCAGAAATAAAATACCGACAATGTGTAGTGTCGGTAAGAAGTATTTACCGGCAACCGGCTTTTATCACAAAGATGGTAAAATTTCCGGTCCTACCTGTGAAATTCTGGCTGGTTGGCAACCCTACAATAGATAAGAAAATAGTAAAAAGCGATGTTTTTCCCCTGCCACCTAGTGGCAGTCCTGCCGAACTAGTCATAGCATAATGTTAGCTATAGCCATACACAATACCCGCTTTTTACCTTATTACAGACCAATAAAATGAAATATTAGGCGCTCAACTCGCACTCAATGCTTTAAAAAAAAACGCATACTTCCTTTTCTAATTCACTTGACTGACATCAGAAGCCACGAAAAAGTATCCTGCATGTGTCTAGGTCTATTATTATGTTATGTTTGTCTCGTAGACTACCTTAAGAATTTGGTAACTCCGGATTAAAATGTTTTGTTTTGAGGAAGGTTGTTTCAGACGCAGCCACTAGTAGCGCTCGCGCTCCTAACGTACGTCGCGTGGCGCCTCTAACGGGAGTAATAAGCCTCATCGACGCCCGTTAGTAGCGTTTTTGCAGCGCGTTCTTGGCTGTGTGTAAAAGCCCTAATTTATTTCTAGTATTCACCAACGGTAGCGCTTCATTAGAGAGGTGGGTTCAGAAATACGTTTTTCCTTCTCTATATTGCAAAATAATTCACTCCCTGCACTGACGTCATTTCTGTTATGATTTCTTGCACGGAGCTGCTCGTCATTGTCAGAAACTAGATACTTCCTTGAAATGTTATACTTCTACATTCAATGTCCAGAACACCGAGACACAAACAGCTTTATAGCTAACTGTGTTGTGGGTGTGGATGGTTAACATTCTGTGCTTATTTTACTTTTCCTCACTCGTCAGGGAAGTGCAGTTACATTCGCATCAGAAGAAAGTGAAGAACAAAAATATTTACTCGTATTATTAAATCCTTACTTGAGTGTTATTTCAATTTCCAACAGCTGTTTTCTCACATCCAAACCTTTTACATCAAACTCTTAACGGGACATTGTATTATCAAGATGTAGAAAGTAATAGAATTAATAATGCAAATGTGAAATGAAATTTATAAATTACAAAAAGAAAAAGTACGAATAGATATTTCAAGCTCTTATATGAACAGGTCCTCATGTCAAACATGGCATCGGGGAGATTTTTTTGGCGTGTCATCAGTCGTTCAAACACCTTTACATGTTCCTTTAAAGTATTCGTTGGCTAATTTTTTATATCACAAAGCTGTTTTCTTAACCTTTGCCTACGTTCAGTATTTTATTATTATTATTGTAAAGACTTTCATGTTCCAATATTCCCCTTGTTGGGGTACTAGCTTGGGGTACATTGACCTTATCATCTTAATTTGCATGTAAATATTATTAGCTCACAAGAGGACGTTCAAGTATTACGTAAGCACATCTTCATTCATTTTAAATATCCTTCGCTCCTTGTAAGCAAAATAAGCTCTTCCGATCCGCTCTTCTTGTGCTTACGAAAGACTTGTCGAATTCTCTATCATTGTTTAGTAGCCCAAAGAATGATTAAATCTTTAAATCTACACTAATGTTTTTAAGCAAATCTTACGTACGCATTACTCTAATCTTCCTCTCTCCCATTGTCAGATAAAATGTGCAAAGCTTGAACCCTTTCCCCCTTGAATGTTTACGTAATACTTGAACGACCCCAAACGCACTTCTAAGAGTACATTTCTGAAAATACATGCATGCGCACTTTTCTGAACATTCAAGATATCCCATGAGTCATAAATTATAAAACAATCTCAATCAAACGGTATCACCTTATTTAACCTGTTCTCTGAGCACGTTAGTAGAATATATGTAGACTTATTTCTGAGATATTTAAACTTTCACTGTTTGTATATTGAGATTTAAAATTAATGGTCCTTTCTCATTATTTTTTTCTGCATTGAAATTTATGAACAGAATCAAACACTCTGTTTGTTTATACTAACCATGGTGACGTAATAAATCTGGTGGACACGAATACTTAAAAGGAAGCAAGTGTTCGAAAGATGCCATCAATCATTAGACCTGCCAATAGCCATCCACTTGGCAGACACTCGATATTATTACGTTATTCATTAGATACAAACTGAACAGCTCTCGAAATAACACGATCTTTAATTATGCTTACTATTACAACAACTTACGTAAACCTACAGAGCAATCATAACAAATTAGGGGTAGGCCTATATGTTGATTTAATTGTAAGTTGTTGGTAAATGGTATCAGTAGTTCTCAGTCTTTTCCAAATTGCGAAACTTGTCAATCTAATTATGATTTATTTCCACTTTCTTTGTTATATCTCGACACGCTTAACGAAAAGAAAATGAGCGAACTCAGTAAAAATTACAATCGATTAGTACACTTATCTTCATAAAAATTGTCAATGGGAACTTTTTTCTAAGCTTGAAAAATTCCATAATATGGCAAAAATGCAATGAAAGTTTATTTTTTATCTCTTTCTCTTTGCTTCTATTGGTTTCGTCTTCCCACGTTTTGCACTTTAAGAATTTATCTATTTTTTTTATTAATATGCGTGTGTATATACAATTCTCCTATTACCTTACAAATTGAAAAACTAATATGAATCCGTCTACACTGTTTAAAAAAATGTAAGCATTGCTAGAGCCTTTTAGTAAGGTCCCGAACAAGTTTTAATATGTTATATTATTTCATTGAAACCAACAAAAATAACAGAGACATTTCATATGCTCCGGTGGATAGTTTCAGTTGTCAGTGCTGCACATGCGCAGAATGAGAAAACGGTTTATTTTCGTAGCGATGAATGCAATTGTAATCAAGTGTTTGCTGTCTCCATCTTCATTTAAAAATGTGGGGATATTCTCAGTGAATGGGAATTCTGATCCTTAGTGGAGAAATACAAAAGTGAATAAAATGTGGGTATAAGTCGTGGGAACAACTTAATTTAAGTTTTCGGGGTTCATGCAACGAACTTCTAACCGTCAGTACTGTTTGGATTTGGTGACTTTTATATCTAACAATTTAGTCCAGTGGGAAGACGATGGACTTCTAACTGATTAAACCCGTGTTCAAATCTCGGTTAAGCTTCTCTTGCTTCCAGTATTCCTGAAAACGGCTGATTTCCATGAGCGTAATAAGTGGAAATTTCCGACCAGCTATGGTTGTCTATTGGTCATCCAGAGTTTAGTCTATACTGTTGCAGCTTATGGGCAACGTCTGCAGTTTTACTCACCGCACTTCCCCCTGACGCACACGAAATTTCTTTAGTGTTATTTCTCTTTAATGATCCCGCACTAAGGTTTTATATTTAACATTGGTATGAAAATTAATTCCCTAATTTCTTTCTTAATTTACACATATTTAATTGTGTAATATAACGATAGTTTCATTTGAAAAACTTGACGGGGGAAGAGGCAGGAAAACTAACAGCGACTGGAGCGTTGCCGCTTTGCTATGGCAAACCGAAGTGAGAGAACGGCTGCAGCGAGCTCAGTTTCTTGTCTTTATTTAACAGTCAAACCGGCATCGCTGTTGCCATGAGAGCAACAGTATACTCTTAAGTCTGGACGGATAATAGCTGTTTGCAGGAATGTTTCGGAAAATTTTAACAGCGTAATGAGATGGTTAGGGCTGCTTTTCGGCCATCAGCTTCCGAATGTCAGAATCAATGAAGCATCACTTAAAACACAAATTCCATTAGATCTAATTTATTTCACCCACATCTATACAAATCAGAAATAAACAAAAAAGATGTATATTGATACACAGGAACATGTAAATTCGTTTATTGAAAAAAAAAATGAAAGTAGAATTTGTTTGACATTTTATACTTTATATATAGAAAGTAATGTCTGAATAGTTAAGCAGCTATTGTACTCACGCGGCCCAAACTGGTTTCGTTAATGTATTACCGAACTCCGGTAGCAATTAACTTCTACCGTGAGTATTTATATGGATCTGTATTTGACGTTAATTTTCAATGGCAGTAACTATTAGAAGTTAAAATGTTTCAAACACAACGAATGGAATTAAAGAAACCTAAATAACATGAAACAACAAACAATGTATGGGGTCCACAAGAGCTGTCTATGTAATGATTGGAATGTCTGGTAAGTTATGAGTACAAGATAAAGATTTAAGAATTTTTGTTCTTTGGTATTTGATGACGATGCAATTGACTTGAACAGAAATATTTATTAAACTTGAATAATACGAAGATAATCTGTTCTTGAAACCAACTTTTCAGAAGTAATTAAGTTAAAAGGGAGCATAAATAAGCTCCTAGAATATATAATATACTGTAACTTTTGTCTACAGTTTACCACAACTCGTATTTTTAATGTAATCCGTCTGTTATACCAATAAAAGATCACTGTTTTCTCGTGATGTTGCCTTTTAAAATATCTTCTTCAAAAAAATATATATACAAAGTATTGAGTCTTCCCCTCAGCTAAGATTAAGCACTAATTATCAAACTTTCTGAAATGATAAATTAAACCTTGACAAAGAGATTTTGTGATTTGGATGGAATTCAAATGAGGAAACTGAATTTACTCGGTCATTGTTAAAAGGGGATAAAATACATAGCACAAATCTCCTTTTAACAATCACTGATTCAGTTTCTTTCAGAACAGTATACAGAAAATTTAAGATTTTAAATTTTTTTTCAAATAATCGTACAAATCAACTTTGCATTTTTGGGCACCAGACTTGTATCAATTGATATATTTAGATGACACAGTTGACTGACATTCACAGAAAACTGAAATATTCACCAAAATTCATCTCTCAGACGATTTGAATGTAAGAAGTTATTGTTATTTAGAACACGATGCACTTAATCGCATAACAATTGCACTAAAATTTATGCTCATAAAAATTTCGTGGGATGGATGTATTTTATATATTTTTTGTAACTTCAATTGTCCATTTGAAATTGATTATTTGAATTGTTAATAATAACGTCCTAAACGACTGGTGAGATTCTAATGACAGCACTTACAGTTTTTTTGCTAAAGTGGGCTCCGAACCACTACGTTCAATAGACCCAGACAGGAATTGAACCCGTGATCAAGCGCGCAGAAAGCGAGTGTGCTAATCTCTCAGTCACCCTCGATCATATTATTTATAATTCTTGTGTTATAACAAATGAAGTGAGCGCTGCGATTCTACTAACAATAGCGAAGGTTCCGAGGGGTCCTTGATATCATAGTAATTCAGTTTTTATGTCATCTACGTGGTCCGTATGTTTTACTGAAAGTTGCCATAGTAACAATCACAAAAGGTCTGCACGCGCGTACTCCTTGCACCCAATACGCTCCACATAGGACAACTTGGATGCACCAACTATTTCAAGACAGTTCTGGTGGCTCTAAACTAGTATAGTCAAGACCTTCCTTTCCAATGACACCTCAACCATGTCTCAACTCTGGGGTTCACAAGATATATTTTTGGACAGAGGTTGACAACACTGGACATAGACAGTAGATTTCAATTGTGTCAAATAATGTTTATGCGAAGTTTGGTATTGCTACGTCTCGCCTAATAGCAGAAAATTTAAAAGTTGATTTTAAAGAAATAGATTGGCAATACTGAAAACTGGTATGCTTGGAGATGAGAACACCCACAGTGTTTTCTACTTTCTCTATGATTATTCCAACTTTGGTGCACATAGGTTTAACGGATTGGAAGCCATTTGAGACATTTATTTTTTAAAATAATGGGTGGGAAAACTGACCCACTGCACTAATCAAGACCGGTGACCGGTTCGGTGACTTTGACCACGTTCTGCCGAGACCTTTACAACGACGCCTTAACCACGTTTGTAACCATAGCAGTTCCTAAGTTGAAAGTTGCGGACAGACGGGCAGAGAAAGCGGGAATATAAGATTTCTATTAAGGGACCTAAAACAACAAGGCTTTTTTCTCAATTTTGAAATTATTTTCTTGAAATAGGACAGCCCTGTTGTAATTAAAAAGCTCTACGGTACGAACTGAGCTGGGGTGGTCAGTCTCGAACTCGACCGCCTTTACTTCCCAAGATGCCCAGGGACACTCTGGCACTCAATTTGATCAGACGCTGAGTGCACCTCAGAGCGTCAGGCATGGTAACACTGCGAGAAAAATCTCCAACAACCTGACCGGGATTTGAACCCGGACCACCCAATTCGTAGTCAGGCGCGCTACCACCTGAGTCACTGCGACTTATAATTACCGTTATAATAAAATATAACAACGTGATATAGCCAAAATGCAATGAGTTCCTCTTTTCCTCATCAGACAAGAGCATGTTACTAACCTGCAGTGTCATCTACCGTTACTTTTTAGAACTCGTTGAAGTTATTTTACCGTAAAAAGACAGACGGACAAACCGGAAACATAGGACATTCTAAGCATTAGCGAGAGCTAGTGCTTAGAATGGACCTAAAATAAAATTCTACTCAAATGGAAAGATGATAGAAAACCCGATGAAAAAAAAAAAACATTAAAAGATGTCTTTGGAGCTCTCTTCTCTTCTAGATAAGACGTGCCATTGCCAGCTATAACCTCCATTCTTGAACCAAACTAAAGTGAAAAAAAATGCAATTTACTCTATGACATTTCGAACATCATATCCAAAAGTATTAACTAAGTTCATCACATACAGTATACATAAAAGATCAAATTTTCGTAAACTCTGTATTAACTGACTAGAATTTTAGTCACTGGTAAAATTCGATTATGAAGAAAGAACAAGAATTGTGCATACGAACACCAGAATTAATTACTTTCAACTTCTTTCGGAATCAAAGCTTTGCGTGACTTTACAAAGAATATACAGATAATAGCATGTAACAGCCTTACCTATTTTTCAATCAAAGAACAATAACCTTTATTTTTCACATCAGAACTCCAAGGTTATCTTTAGAAAAAAATCATTCCTAATCAGACTTCCCGCACTTTATCACTCGCTGACCAACCCTCCTGACTTTTACCTACCCCAAACTACCTTGTTGAAATTTTGTGAAAGGGAGTCATCTTAATATTACATCTATTGCATTTTCTCTTGTCTATTGTACTTGTATCTGTTCAGTATTAGTTTTTCTGTTTTTGTTATTTTTTGCTATTTTTCTGTTCCTTCCTAGTGTAAAATGGCTACCATATGCTCTATCTAGATTATGTTAAAACTAACTAACTAACCCTATGGCTTATGGAACTCGCAAGTTCATCGCCGCAGTAACAAACGTTCGCCATTGGATTCTATCCTGGGCAGTATCAAGCCAGTTTTCATCACGAACACCTACTTCTCGAAGATCTCTTCTAATATTGTCCTCCCAACGACGTCTCGGTCTTCCCAATGGCCTTTTTCCATCCGGCCTTCCAACCAGGATAGAATATAATCTTCGTTTTTTCCCCATCCGAGCTTTCTTAATTCCTCCGTTAAATACCCAGAAAGGATGCTTTTTTTTGTAGAAAACAACGAAAAAGAAAATCAACTACCTTAACTAAACTTCATTATAAAGATATTTGTATTATTTTAGACAACTCAGTAATTATAAGCATTTTCTGTGTATGTCAACTGTTTTAAATTCATATATTTTTAGTGCATCTCATATGTAATAAGCATAATCATGTTGATAAGCCGGTAATTACAATATTTTATGTGTTTTGTAACAATCATAGTTTTTAATATGCATTTTAATACGATTAATTTTCTGTGTTTTATAAAATAAAATACATTTAATATGTGTAATTCATTTTAATATAATTAATTTTATGTGTTTTGTAAGACTCAGTGCATTTAACATGTTGAATTCATTTTAATACAATTAATTTTCTGTTTTGTAAGACTCAGTGCATTTTAATATGTGTAATTTATTTTAATGCAATTAATTTTATGTCTTTTGTAAGATTATTTTGAAGATCACTTCCTCTTGCAGTGTAGATGCCAAATTGACTTCTGATTGGAAAAGAGGAATTTCTAGTCATGAGAGGAGGAGGAGCACAGGCAAGATCGAGGGAAAATGTGAAATTTCTCTCCCACGTGATAAAGAGGGGAACTAGCGAAAGAGTCAATGTTTGCATCTCCCTACAGAGTTGACACTCGTGCATCGTCTGTCGAAACTCCTATTTACAAGACATCATCACCTTCAACATCATGTGGTCTCACAGTCAATGTTTGCGAGCGTTCATCTTAACCAAGGTAATTCCTGTTGGTTGTTTGGTGTTTTTCGGCGTCGGTGATTGTCCGCTCTCAGTTGGACCACCCGACAACCACACAATGGTTATTGGTTCGTTGTCCTGACACAAGAAATCGTGATCTGGCCTTGGCATTCCAAATCAGCCTCGGTCTATTGTCCGCCTCTCTTGGGGGCTATTCTTCACTATGAGACAGCCATTACCTTCATCGCCATGAACCAAACATCCAATTTTTGCATTGAGAGGGAGAACAGGATTAATGAACTCGTGAGAAGTCGATGAAACAGTATCGCAGAAGGATCTGACTTGATTTGATCTTCTTACATAAATTAGTAAATGGTCAATTGAACTTTATAATATCTTGGTTCATCACTAATCATTACTACCATTTTGCAAAAACCGGTAGGTCTTTTAAAGCATTTTCTACCGTCTCCATTCATCCCAATCTTGCCCTTCGGTTTTTGTCTGAACGTATTCTTTCTTAATATTGTCACTGAGTTGTATAGATTTTCTTCCTCCTCCTCTTTCCCCTTCAATTATTTGCATTCTTCTATGAATAATATCCTGCTAACCAGTTTCCTTTTTTTTTTTTTTTTTGTTGTCTACAGTACTGTTCGTCAATCTTTATTACTCTATCATTACGTATATTTCTTGTTCAGCTGTATTTATTTACCCATTCTTCTTTATATCCACGTTTCGAAAGGTTCCAATTTTTGTTTATCACTCTTTTCCACATTTCCGGTCCATGTAGTACAATACCAATATAAAACATTTAATAAATCTTTTCCCCAGCTGGATATTCATTCACATACATGTTTTTTTTTTGTTTTTTTTTACATTCTTTTCTTCAGTTCACAATGGTTCGTGGTGTCCTCAAATCTTGCAACATTAATTTAACTCTTTTCCCGACGTCATACAGTGACGAAATTTTGCACAGCGACGTAAGTCGGGTGACAATACAATATTCCGTTGTTACTTCCAAATATTTCTATATATTTTTTTCATTTTAAAAGTATATTTTAATTTATTTTTTTAATATGGACTTCTTTATCCTAAAATAAATACTAGCCTTCAACGATGTTGAGTTTGACTGGTTGCAGAATTTGGGTCACAAAACATTAGCTTGAGAAAAAGAATCCGAACACTGAAATAACTCGAACAACAACAACAACAACAACAACAACAACAATAATAATAATAATAATAATAATAATAATAATAATAATAATAATAATAATAATAATAATAATAATAATAATAATAATAATAATTTAAAGACACAGTTTTATCAGTGTTGCCAGTCCATCTCCTTATTTTGCCGAGTATTGCGCATTTATTGCAGAATTCGATATTAACAACATTGCAAGTACGCGACTGGATCCATTCGATTCCCGATGAGTATACCAGTGGTTTGGAGAGCACGTCAAACTGTAGGCCTCATCCTTAGGACGTCATTGTCATCCGATGGAAGGAAATGGAAAATCCCCATCTGTTCACATAGCTCAGGACCTTCGGGCCAGGACCTGCTTCCGGTCAGAACACGCATCATCATCATCATCAAGGACGAAACACTTCTCATTTGGAAACCACTGTAGGTAGTAGAATTGTTTTGTTATTTTCCAATATTTTAGTGAACGAGGATTATTTAAAAGGAAACCGTAGTACAATATGATCATAGTTAAAATGTACTCCTTTTCAGTGTTGCCAATTTATCGACTTTATAGCTAAAACTAGCTATTTTGAATACTCTTTAGTTACCAAAGATGACCACTTTTCTATGATGTGGAAAGGAATTTAGCTACTTTTTGTGCATTTTTAGCGACAAACATGCCTGATTGGCAAGATAGGCCTTATGATTGTTGTTTAGCTATTTTCAAGTGATTATTGTTGGCAACACTGCTCCTCTTGTACTGGATACATTTTAAATCTTCCGATTTTTTAATATCCGATTCATCGAAGGAAATAAGATATTTTCCATATCAAAGCTTTGCTTTTATAAACTCAAGATAAAATAAAATAATAGCTGAGCAAAGCAAATACGTTTTATTTAAAAATTAAAAACGTGTAACGGTTTCGTCAACTCTGTCAGATGAAGCCAAGGTGTGTCTGATGAAGCCAAGTTGTTAGTTGGCGAAACCGTTACACGTTTTTAATTTTTAAATATAACTTATTTGCTTTGCTCAGATATTATTTTATTTTATCTTGAAGGAATTAATATTCAGATATTCGAATAAGGCCATTATTTAAACACTTGTGCGGGTAACGGATAATAGAAGATAACATTTAATCGGATAAGTATCCTGATAACGTAAAACCGAGCATAAAATAGATGGCGGATGATCGAATAATTCAAGGAATGTCTTTATCCAAAAGGATAAATCTATTCTAGGAGTTTATACAAGGCGTAAGAAAATCGACCAACAAAGTCACTGAAGATATTGTACTGGCGAAAAGAAGCACCGCTTCCCTTTCCCGAAAGTAGACAACGGATCAAAAAGATCATTTTGAGATGATTCGATTATTATTATTTATTATTATTATTTTGAAAATTTCACATCAAGATTGGAACTAACCGGAAGATGACAGAAAATAAAAGATTAATTTAACATGTTACTATTTTACACATAATCTTATTACATCATAATACGTCTAAAATATTGTATTTAATTTTGAAACAATAAAAAAAAAAAATCCAAATTTCACAAATGAGTTTTGTCATAGACCTCATAATAGATAGACTTAGCACGCTTTCCCATTTCTGGCTGCGCTAAAACTAATAGGTTTTTGTACAGGAGCACGTGATTTTGAATTTATCCGTTAGGTTGCTCTGATAAAGACCTCATAATAGAATATAAGGTATATGCCAGAGTTACCTAGCGGATGAATTACAAATCACGTGCTCCTGTACAAAAACCCATTAGTTTTAGCGCAGCCAGAAATAGGGAAGGGTGTTAAGTCTATCTGTTATGAGGTCTATGGTTTTGTACACCATGATCCATTAAAATGAATTTGAATCTGAATTTATTGCATCTAAGGATGGGTTAGGGTAAAGGGAAAAAGGTGCGGTCAAGGCAGTTTCAAGGTACCATCCCGGCATTTGCCTGGTGTAGCTGAGGAAGAACCCTGGAAACCCTTAATTACGATATACGGCTGCTGAAATTGAAGCCAAGCTCTCCCGAATGCAAAGCCAACGCTGTACCATTGAGCTAGCTCATGGTCCTATTAAAATTGAACTATCTACCATGGTCCTATTAAAATGAGTTTTCACTTGTCAACAGATTGCAACTTTGTTTTTTTTTTTTTTTCGAGTGTTTCTTTAACATTTCATTTTGTACACAATGACTCGGAATTAATAGAAAATAAGGAAATAATCACATCATTCACTAAATGACCAATAATATTAATAAAAGATACGGAAACAGGCCATCCAAAGGAATCGAATCCAATCGAAAATGAAAGCGTGCTTGATGTAACCACTCGAGAGACTCCACTCGAGGAGACTTGTTCTAATGGATTCTCCGACTTCAGCAAACAGTACCCAATGTTTTCCTTCCGCACACTAAACAAACATCTTGTCCGCATTTATTTCCAGGACTACCACCTCCAATGGCATCACGTGTGACCCTCAAGTACCTTCATCTTTCTTCCTTTCCAGTAACAAAAGCCACTTCTTCAGATAAAAAGAGTGCAAAGCTTCCTGTCCAATGTCGCCTTTCTTCACATACCAAAAAAAAAAGGAGAGATCATTCACATGAGGATTGGTATACACACACTCGATCGAGGAAGAACAGCTTCTGTAACCGGAACAACTTTTAATGGCAGTGTGAGAGAAGAAAAACCCTTTCCTTTAATAAAAGAAGACATAATCTCGACTTTACTTTTAAAATATACAATCCCTTTTCACAGCCATCATCTTTATTGTGACAGATTCTTTCACGGAGGCTTATTGCTCTTCAACCGTTTCCGTCTGCTAGTGATACTGCACTGTCAAAAATTTCATAAACACTCCCGATCCCTTCCCCCCCAAAAAAAGCTTCCTGGAAATTTCCAGCAACTTTGACCAATAAAAAAGTTAATGTATCGATGTAATGTATCTAGTAACACTCGCGAAGGATCCGCTCCCTTTATATACAATTTCAAACACACAAACATTTATTTTTTATAAAATGGGTTGGCAACGCTGACAATTAAGAGCTCTTGTGGACTGGAAAACCCACAGTACTTTCTATTCTGTCAACAATGTTTATGCCAAGTTTGGTGCTGCTACGTCTAACGTAATGAAAGCAATCTGAAAAATTGAGTTAAATAAAAATAGGCTGGCAATACTGAAACACTATCAGCTATGTATCACTATCAGCAGTCACGTTTATGGAATATTAGGGTAGAAGTCGAGTTTAAGCGAGTGCTTTAATTAGTGACCGTGGGAACGTGGAGGTTAGGTACGGTTATGTATCTTTACACTTTCGTTTGTTTGTTTAAAAATACTGTAAAGATACACAATCGCACCTAACCTTAAGTAACCTTCACGTTATCATAGTCACTAATTTAGGCACTCGCTTAAACTTGACTTCTCCCAATATTAGTATTGTTGATGTCAAATTAATGGTAGATACTTAGGGAATGACACTAAAAGAAGAGATAAGAAAGCTGGGAAGTATCAATAAGCAATTCTCTTAAAATCTTGCTTTTCCCATCCATTCCTTGTTATTGATAATAAAAATATTCTTTTTATTTGGGCAAGTGTCTCCCTCCCTTTTTGTCTCTCTCTCTCTCTCCTTCCTTATGTACTGAAATTAAAAATATACAGAATTGTTATTCTGCCGGTAATACTTTACGGTTGGGAAAGTTGGAGTACGACCTTAGCAGACATAAATTACGTGTGTTTAAAAAAAAAAAAAAAAAGGTTTTCAGAAAGGTATGCGGGCCAAACCGGGACGAGATCACTGGGGAATGGAGGAGATTGCATAATGAAGAACTCCACGGACTGTACGATTCACCAGATGTAAAAATAATGAAATCGCCACGACTAAGGTGGGCAGGCCATGTAGCGCGGATGGGGAAAACTAAGATTATATTCTATTCTGGTTGGAAGGCCGGATGGAAGGAGGCCATTGGGAAGACCGAGACGTCGTTGGGAGGACAATATTAGAAGAGATCTTCGAGAAGTAGGTGTTCGTGATGAAAACTGGCTTGATGTTGCCCAGGATAGAATCTAATGGCGAATGTTTGTTACTACGGCGATGAACTTACGAGTTCCGTAGAGTTAGTTATATCTCATACTGAAGAATGACCATTACTCGTTACAATATCTATGCAGACCTGTCACCCCATTCAAAAACCAGCTACAGTATTATATTGCAAGATATGACATTTGATAACGCAATGTCAATACAAAAGAAAATAGTTCATTTTCTTTTTTAAAAAAATCTGTTGAAATCTGTATACAGATCTCCGGTCCTCACGATTTGAAGAAGTGAACTGTACTCTAACATTTGTAGAATAAGATCTAAATACGGTAAGAACTCGGCACCTGTCGTAAAAACATGACAAGAGCCTTTCTTTTTGGTTTAGCGTATAAACTGTAAAAAGAGTAGTACTCCTCTCTTCCATACTAAACATATCTTTTGAAGACTTTCCATTTCCGATCATCAGTTCAACACTTTTTTTCTAACAAGTTAGAGTTATAGCTTTTAGCAATCTAAGAAAGAAGTAACAAAGATTGATGGAAGCGCGGAGAACTATCCGGCCCGGTGACACACTGTTTCTTTAATAATCATTTTTTTAAAAAATCGTATTTGTTTTACGCTATCATCTTATTGAATAAGTTCGTGCGGAAATGATTACGTGAAGGTTTATCATTTACTGAATAATAATAATTTTTAAAAAATGTGTGAGAAGTAACACTGAAGAACTAAGTTCCCAAGAAAGGTTCAAGACTCACTTTCATTTAAAAAAACACAAAACAAAAACATGAACTCTCCACGCCTTTTACAAATTACTTACACTTAGGGATTCTGTCAGATTTATCATTTTGAGGGGTGTAAAGCCAAAATTGGGAGGGTGCAAGAAGTTATGCTGGGTTTCTACCGATTTTAACCTTATTTTTTGTTAATATATGCTCGAGAATTTGTGTATGTGTGGGGAGGATACCCCATCATTGCGGGCGGCTGACAGAATCCCTGGTTACATTTCTTATGCACTAACTTAAAAAAGAAAACATTTTTAAAAAAATATTTATTTATTTTTATTACATGTTAATACCAAAAACCATTTTACATCGTTCTTGTTACAAAGTACTATATCAACCAACAAAAGCAACTAAACAACAATAATACGGTAAAACAATGAAACCATTGATTTCTTTTTTGTTCTCCCTGAAATAATGGCACAAATTTTTATACATGCGTGATTTCGGAACTACAGGCGCTCACAATTCAACGGCATCGTCACAAATGACGTCAAATTTGGACACATAATGACGTAAGCGGTGTTCGTTTAGCAAATCAGAACCGAAGTAGCACTCGATACATCAATATAAGCAATATTTATTATTTAGAGAGTGGTGGTAACGCTCGGTGCATGGGGGATGTGGAGGTAGTGCTCCACATATTCTCAACCTACGGTAGCAAGTGAGGTGAGTGGTCAGTCCCACGCTCGATCGCCTTTACGTTCCCAAGGTGCTTAGGAGTACCAAGGACACTCTGGTACTTAATTTCATAGGAGGCTGAATGCACCTCAGAGCGCCAGACGTAAGAACACTGCAAGCCTGAGCCACGGCGACTCATAGATGTATTGGATACTACGTTGAATGTGATTTGATTAACCGACACGGCTTACGTAACGACTTTTCGAGATATGACATCATTTGTGATGTTATCGTCTTAACTTTGAACAACTGTAGCTCCGAAACAAGGCATTTTTTTTTTAAAATAAACTTTTTCCCTTGTTTTGATATGAATAATCACGTACCTCAATTTTGGACTTTATTTCTGGCACACCCTGTATAAAGCATTTAGAAAATATATTTTCCTACTGGGACGATGATCTGGTGGTAAGACGGAAGATAACTGTGAACACAATATCGCTGAAACAAATTCAATCTCAATTTCGGCCTGAATCAAATATGCCTAAAGGTTATACATACAAACTCAATTAAAAAATTTCATCTCACAAATCAGTTGCTACAGGTAGAAATAATTTAGGTATCGAGCAGTTTTATTTTTTACAGTGTGTAATCTACCTGTTCGTTTCGTCAAATCTTTAAGATTAAAGTGTTTCATAAATCTATTTTGAATCCGTATTTTACCTGCGGTACACTTCACTGACGATATTGAAAGTTCAAAAGAAAGTTCTGCATAATTTTTATATCTCTTGTCTGCAGTGTAAGTGAATAAATCTCTTCATCTTTTCTGGAGGGAACTGAATTGCGTTGCAATTTCCGTGCGCCGTTAATAACTTTCAAGAAAAGATTCAATCTCAACCAGTCAGTCATAAAAGCATGTCTCTCTTTTTCATGCAACCAATTTAATTGATTTCTGTTCTATTTATTTCAAACAAGAATTTCAAGCCAAAATACATGAAGAAAACTTGTATTAGAGAGACAAGGAACAGCATATCGAGTGTCCATATTCCGTTCATTGCAATTGCACTCATGAGGACCTCATCCCAGTGGGCACTATTTTCTCATTTATACACGACACGATTTAGTGCATCGCGTGAGCTGTTATTTCAACAGCCAGAGGCCACGAACAAAAATATCCTCTCGTTCCAAAGAGAAAGAATGGTCTCCATAAGAAACCTCCATTATGCATGACGTAAAAGAAAACAAAGCACAAATATAACAGGATGGTCAGTTTATTTGTTACTGGGAGCAAGACCAGCATTTATCACGCGATAATAATGGAAAAACACTGCATCTCAAAGATTTCGGGTTTATGACTGAAAAAAAGATGATAAACGACCCCCATGAATTGAGTACAGTTACTTGATTCAGTCCCAAGGGCGTCGATGTGGACTGCACGTGAAGTTCAGAAACGCCCAACATATCCAATCCATCTCTCTCTCTCTCTCCCACACCTCAAAAGTGAACGGTCAGCTGAACTTGGGACACTCGCTTCAGGGATACAGAGAAAGAATTCATGACGGTTAGGTTAAATCCGTGTTTTACGAGAAAAGGCGGACGTAAAGAGTTCTTTTTTTTTTCTGGATTCGTTTGCTCCTTCAGAGGCAATTAAACCTTGTTATCTGAAATAAGTGTATCTGCTAGATGAGAGATCAATTAAGGCACCTAGGTTCTGGCCTGGGTAAGGGCATGTGCAGGATTAAGCCATTTGGCGGCCTATGCTATTGACTCCCGCCCTGGGCTATACACTCTGTTAGGACTGCTGTTAAGTATCAGGTATGGTCGTAAGGGTAACTGCTTTACTTTTGGCGAGGTCCTTGAACCAGTGGGAACCCTGGGCTTCTTCCCCCTTAGCCGCCTTAATTCGGCTCTGGCTAAAAACATACACGGTGTACATACAGAAGGTAGTACGAGAAGTTTTTTTTTTTAAATGTTAATCTACACAACGGCTACGTACAGAGCTATGCTACATCTCCTCTAGTTCACCCACATTAATGCAATACTCTTAGCTTTCGCGAGGTCCTGGGATCGATCCCAGCGGCCGACTATGTTCACTGAAGTTTTTTCCTCAGTCATACCAGGAAAATGTTGGAATGGTACCTACAAAAATAGGCCCTGGTCGTCTACCTTCCAATATCCTCTCCCCCATCCTACTTCGGCCTGAGCCTAAGGGGCTTAAAGGCCTTAAGAGGGCTCCTCGCTCCAGTTTACCCATTTTTCAAAATATTTCAAAAACTAAGAGTACTATGAAAAATATAAATTCATAGCGCACTAGAACGTACAAATTACTATGAAATGTAATGGACAGCGATCTCGAAATCTTGTCGATTGATGAGTGCTCAGACTTCAATTAAATAATGACGTCATAATCTTTGAAAACGTATCACTCTTCAATGGACACGATCTCGAGATCGCTGTCCATTGCATTCCATAGTAATTCGTAAGTTCTAATGCGCTATGAATTTATATTTTTCATAGTACTCTTAGTTTTTTAAATATTTTGAAAAATGTTAAAAATGGGCTGTCAGTTAGAGATATTCGGAAGTCCCATATCAATGCCGGAATTTGGAACTCTTTAAGACTCTACGATACAAAATGTATTATTCAGAAAAAGTTAATCTCTCCGTCGCCCTTTACGATAGCGGCTAAACAGAGAAATTATTTAAGAAAAATGAAGTAACAATATCATGTTGTCTATCTTTGAATTGCCCTCTCGAAGAGTTTGCTTCCTCTCAAGTGTTTCTGTCAATCGTTTTCCAGATGAATACTCAGAGAATCAGATCATGCAATCTTTAGCAACGTCAGCTTCCTTTAAAACATTGAACTTATCTTTTCAGAGGAATCGTAAGAACATAGAAGTTTGTTATCGGTCATTGACCCTTCTCTGAGCTCAGATGCAGATCCTACATTTGAAGAGAAAATGTTCTGAATTGAACCTATGTTTTATACCTTCTCCCTCTCTCGCCTCTCTGCAGTGAAAATTTCTTCATTCTGTCAAGTTTTCACAGCGATGCTTTAACGGATCAGTGTCCTGCCGAAAGCGGGAGGTTCTTCAAGATAAGCTAAGTCCTTTCCATTCATCCTAGTCTTGAGCTTTAATTTTTATCTCAACATACGATTTATCTTCCTTAATAATGTTAATGAATCGGATTCCACTTCTTCCTCTTTCCCACACTCTGCAATTGCATCTTTCAGTATACAATCTCTGTGTTAGTGTCTCAACCAGTTTCTCTCTCTCATCTTTAATGGTTGTTCGTTACTCGCCTACTCTCTTCAGCACTTCTCAATTTCTTATCTTCTCAACCCAGCTGATTTTTTATTCTTCTCCACGGCCACATTTCAAAAGCTGCCAATTTTCTTTATTCACTATTTCGTACATTCCACGATTCTGCTCCATACAACATAACGCAATATTCTATACAAAATATTTAATTAATTTCTTTCTCAACTCTTTGTTCGTCGATCCACAGAAAAGTTTCTTCTTAGTGAACGCCTGTTTTGTCATCTCCATGCTCACCTCGATCTCCTCTTTCATACGTCATACCGTCACTTCCAAGACTGCGAAGAAGATGAAGTGGAGATAGGCCGGTCGCATAGCTGGACGAACAGATGGAAGATGGACGACAAATGTACTACATTGAATTCCTAGAGGAAAGAAACGACCGAGACGACGTTCAAATGTAAGATGGGAAATGCAATGAAGCGTTTCTCAGGAGTTACATGGATGAGGATATCAGCAGACCGAGATATGTGGAAAGAAAAGGGGGAGACCTTCATCCAGCAGTGGATAGAAAACGGCTGAATATGATGATAGTTCCTACCCAAATACCTGTTCTTTAACATTTCGGGTAACTTGTCTGGAGGCACGTACCTAGAAGTTGATTTTGGGAGGGGTCTCTTGTTTATATTACTCAATGAAGAAGTTTCGGCAGAGATAATTAATCAAGAGCCCTTTCAACACGTCAGATGAGACGATCAACCTCATCTTCTGGACTGGACTACTTTACCCTGTTCCTCGGAGTTAATCCCACGTATTTATTTGAAAACAGAACAGGGGCTGTATGAATTTCGATTAAAGGGCTATATGGATCAGGGGGGACAGGTAAATACGTTTATGATCTGCGTTTTTTTTTTTTTTTTTTTTAATTTTTATCGACTGAAGTACCATTATGGGAAAAGTCTCGCAAGTCATGACCGTATTGGCCTGTTTCGTTTTTTTTTCTCATCGATATAACCACAGAGAACCTTACAGAGAAGTAACCTGCATTCATAAATATCTACGCATTTCTTTCTGCCTTCGAGAAAACTTCTTACCTCACCGGTAGATGGCTCTGAATTCTATATATCATTTTCTCAAAGATCCTAGTCAACTGAAATTCTGTGTTTGATTCAGCATTTAATGTAAGCTTAAATATGGCTATAATCAGCTTTAATTTATCAGGATGTTTAAGAAAATAAGCTTCTGAGCTCAGGGACATCTAGCGGCGAGACAGAAAACTTCTTCAAAATCATCAGAAAGAAATGCGTAGCAACTTACGAATGCAGATTACTTCTCTGTATGACTATCTGTGATATAACCCCTTCTGATCAAAATAGACCCTACTAGAACTCACAGCCGCTCGCTCATCTGGTTCGTGCCATTTTTCATTTCCATTCTAATTTAAGGACAGAATATGCAGCCATGACCTAAATCATCACACGTCTGAGATATGACGTCTCTCGACGAGCAATCTTCCGAGGAAATGGATGGGAAAGCTAGTGGTCATTTAGTGTAACTGAGAAATCACCGGAAAACAGCCAATATGACCGGTAGTAGGCCTTAAAGCCATGTGCTTCCTCAGTGCCGATCGGAAATCCACAATGAACCACTGGACCAAGGGGATTGCATTGTACAGCTTGAATGTAGCCGTAAATAGGAAACCGGAATAACTTTTTCCTTTATCAACGATATCATCCGGAATCTTGATGTTAATGCATTTATTCACATTACTGTGAATTTTGTGCATATTTGGAATGTAACACGTATTTCGAATTTCATGAATGTTTGGCTCCCTAGAAACCGGACGAAATTCCCCCACACGTAATTTCGACCACGCGAAATTTAACATTAAAATATTAAACTTTTTCGAACATGAGGTTATGGATATTTACTATTGTACGAAAGTGAAATGATATAATAAAATTCGGGATAGCATGCCAACTTGGAACAAGGTTCTCAGTCACTTGTTTTGAGCTTGTCAAACTTGATATTGTGTTGAATTTAATAAACAAGCATGAAAGAAACTTGTTGGTATAACGCAAGTGGCTCCATTGTTATAACTAATCGATTCAAGCTTCTTCGAACAAGCAGTTTGTCAAACTTGAAATTTAGTTAAATGTTATTTCTTTCCACTTTCGCAGTGCGATGAAGTCCCATCATGTGCCAAGACTGTTACGCCGTAGCCTAATTCTTCTCCAACTCCCACCTTTTTACTACAAGCGCGTCTCTTACAATTTTATGAACTAAGTATTAATATCGCTTGGAAACTGTCCTAGGGCGTGTGACCGTATTCTGGTGCCTATAGCATCGGAATGAATCTCGGTTCGATTCCCACCCAGGGCAACGTTTTTTAAAAGTAGTACATTGTTCTCCTTTCTTGTCTTATCAAGGCTATTTCACTCTTGATTCTTGTAAACTACACCACTTGATTTAACTTTGTTTAAACCTTCTTGGCTTGCTTTTCTAAACTTGCATCAAGTTATCACATTCGTCAGAGTAAGCTTCATTCACTTTTTTTTACGAACGAAAAGTAATTTGACCCACAACAAAAACTAGCAAAGCTTTATCATAAATTTATTGGCGATTATCCATATCTTCTAGTGGTAACAAACAGTATTCGATTCGTAGGGGGGAGGGGGGATGCCGGTATCTTCCCTGGTGCGTGACGATTTCATCCCTTTGTTTATTCCGAATTTCACCACAACCAGGGATGTCAATGCTGAAAGAGTTACTGGTATTGCTATAATATACTGCCCACAGTTGACAAACAATGACTAATGAAGTCCGTCTCAATTGCATTGAAATACTTTATTGTCAACAACAAAGACATGCAGTATCATTCTCATAACTAGTGCTTCCTACGAGACGAGACAGAGAAAATGTCTGCGGAAAGCGAGACGAGACAGCACTCTCGTAATTATATAATTTCGAAACAAAATACTTTCTAGACAAGACATTTTGGAGACGAGACAACCTCAGTCTTGTCTCGTGGGCAGGACTACTCATAACCCAGGATCAGTGACCTTACGTCTTACTGTGTCAGCTCCATAACTTTGCTTACTGTATAAAAACCACAGACAACTTCTCTGTCATTCACAGTTACAATATTTCTTCACACTCCTAAATTATAGAACAATATTCACTAATATTATTTCAACAATCATATCACTGTCCAACTAGACATATTTCATAACAAAAGCATATCGACACTTTGAACTTGCTTTTGAAGGCCTTTAGGCAACTTTGGCTCTGGCCGGATGGATGATGATGGAGATTGATAGAATGAATAAAGCACCCCGAGAAAACCCACGCATAGGATGTTTGTCCACCACAAAGCCCACATGACACGAGAAGGGTTTGAAGCGACGACCCCAAGCGCCAGAGATGAGCGCTCTAACCGATCATCCACTGAGGTCCCATATCGACACAAAAGTAATATTACATTGAATTCAGTAACGTCTTGATATTAACTTTTAATTTACCTTTATCAAAATCTTTGAATTTTTTCCCAAACAGGTTGAAACTTATCAGCAACCATTAGTTTTACGATCCCCCTCATAATTTATGTATAATCCAAGGATGTTTTAATATCTTGGATAAATCGAACACTGGTAACAAAGATGCTGGGACGTAAATGTGACCAAGGAGTGATGCCTCTCTACTCAAGGCGTCTACTGTACTTCATGTAAAAAAGCGTGGAGCGGCTAATAGGTTAGGCTATCTCAACATAGCTTAAATGCCTTCGTCGTGTCCAGTTGTATTTTATTAAGTTATTTACAAAATAAAGTATTATCGCGAAATTATGGCATACAGATACCTTTTTTCTTCTATGTGTAACACCCTACACCCCAGAAAGGAGTTCCAATCTGTTCTCTAATTGCCTTAGACCCAAAACGAAAAAGAAAGTGAGTTTTAAAGACAAATCTCTGATTTCCCTCAGCAACGGAGACGAGGTAAGTCCCGTGAGAACGCTCTGGCCTTGACTTCGTAGTTTCTTTGGAAGGACAAAGGTGAAAGTTAACTAACGTATGTATCAAACACACACATATATAATAACCCTTGTTACCATTTTTCAACGATGGCCAACTTCATCTGTATGGGTGGGAGAATTTTCACGTACGGAAGGTGCATGCAAACGACCTACAAATTGTAAATACTTAGCAGTCACTACTTGCAGGGGCAGTTTGTAATTAATGGCCATGTTCGGAGAAAGCCTTATTTCATATTGTGTATTCCAGAACGTCCATCTTTTTGCCGAAGTCCCTAATGCTACCATTCAAACAGAGTGAGTAATGCGACGCCGTATTTGAAATGAAACCCACTCCCGGAGAACCAGGTTGAAGTCCTCTCTCAATTTCCACTCAATGGAGATAAACAAACTATGACATGGATGAAATAAGTATATTTCTAACTCGTACCTGCTTAAACTGTCATACTGTACGTAGGGGAAACTGTTGTACAATGTAACACGTTTTACGTTTTCCAAATTATAGCTTTAGGGATACTTAATTTTTCAAGTCCATGTCTGTGCTCTTATACTTTGAAGGTCTCTGAATTAAACTGTGTCAGTATTTGGCTTCTGCTTTCTTTCTTTATTTTACGGTGTCTTTTATTCTTTAAACATTCCCAACAAAGCGTTCCATGGTACAAAGGCTCATGTATCTTGAAACATGCATGTATAATAGGGAAAATCAATAAAATAACTTAAAAATAAGTATTTTGGGAAATAATTTATTAATCTAAGTTCTCTGTTTGTGAAGTGCAAACGTTTGTGAAACTTTATGAAAGAAGTATTTTCATATTATTTTGAAAGAACTTACAAAATAACTAAAGACATAATAAAAATAGATTTAGGCAATCAACGAATCTTTAATAGGTCTGATAAACACGTAGATATGTTTTTTTTTTTTTTTTTTTTTTTTTTCTGTGCTTTCTATCTTTCTTCAGTTCTTCCAAGTACATGTTCCAAGGTGCAAGATATGTGTCTGTTTCATGCTACAAGGGTCTGTACTAAATCACTAACATGATGGCATCGTGAAAATGTTACATTTATAATGGAAATTTGTGTCATAGAAAACTTATCTAATTCTCTTGTATACAGTTACTATCACAGGGTTCCCACTCATTTGCCAAGATCAAATTCCCTGACTTTTCCAGGTCACCACTCAAAAATTTCCAGGTACCTCATTTTGTATATATATCATAATTCAATGGGAAAATAAAGTGCATGAAAATAAAGACATATCAAAATATTTCACTGTATTCTTTTCTTAAACTGCTTCATGGTAGGTACATTAGCCTCCAAGTAATTTCAAAAACGATCTAACATTAAATGCCTGCTGTAGCTAAATGAACTTCAAACAATAAGTTATCAAATTCCCTGACTTTTCCAGGTTTTCAGACATTTTTAGTGAAATTCCCAGACTTTTCCAGGACTTTTTAGAGCTAAGCTGGATTCCCTGACTATTCCAGGTGAGTGGGAACCCTGTATTACATATGAAAGAAAAGAGCTTCGGTAACGACGCAATGAAACAATAATTAAATCTGAAAACAGTTACTTTTAACTATGGAAAATTATTTCTTTTCAATTAACTTAACACACACACACACAACGTGAATACAACAAATCCAGGATATTATTCCCTGTTAAGCTTGACACATAACATAGTGTACGGAGTAGCCGCTATATAGCATAGGAAGTCAGAAACATAAGACTGTTCCAAGGTACAGTATGCTTAAGGTACATACAACAGTCTCGCCTACTTGTTTAAAGCAAACCTAAAGAAAGATTTTTTTTTTTTAATTTAAAATTATTCCGTAGTTAAGAACGCAGGAAAATCAAGGAATCTATAATAATTCTTGATTTAAAAAATATACTATTATTTTTTTTTAAAGTGTACAAATTGTTTTCCCCGATTACAAAATAGTAGACGAAGAATAAAGTCTCTCTCTCCTTATTACGTTTTTGTATTTTCCTTTGTATTTGAGATTTACATATTCACACGCTTATTTGTAGATGCTCAATAATAATATGAGTCACCGTGCCTCAGATGGTAGCGAGTCTGACTACGAATCGGGCGGCCCGGGTTCAAATCCCGGCCATGACGCTGGAGTCTTTTCTCGCAGTGTCCTCATGCCTGGCTCTCTGAGGTACACTCACTGTCAGCCTCCTATCAAATTGAGTAACAGAGTGTCCTTGGTACTCCTGGGCACCTTGGGAATGTAAAGGCGGTCGAGTATGGAACTGACTACCACACCTCACTTTGTACCGTAGATCGAGAATGTGAAGCGCTACCTCCACATCCTTCATGCACCGTTCACGGCGTGCATATCGCACAGGGAATAGTTTTAAAGCATTGTAGTACTATTGGCAGTAGGCTAGTAATAGTACTGTAACAGTAGTAGTTGTTGTAGTATTATTATTTGTAGTAGTAGTAGTAATTTTAGTGATAGTATTAGTAGTAGTAGTATATGTAGCAGTGGCGCAACGTTCGGGCCCGTAAAGCCCGCAATGCGGGCGGGCCCACGTTCGATTTTCTAGATTTATATTATTTAATATAATTTTAATTTCTAATGTAAGGAGAAATATTGTATGCAAAAGGCACAAACTAAAAACTTGATTGATCCGGAGTCCAGTTTTGTAATGTTAGGGGAATCTCCCATTTGTTAGCAAGGGATGTAGTTAACGACATTGTCCTTTCAACGTCGCTGTGATTTTTAACAATTTAGGCTACTAAGGAAATCAACTTTTTTTTTGTTCTTCTGGAAGATGCCAAAATATATGTTGCCACTCGTTATATGAAAGATTCCGTTATATCGATGGAGTTGTCGGATTGACTTCATATTTTTTTATATATAGACACCTTACGACCTCTAAAGTGTATATCCGGTGCAAGGTGCAGCTACGACCGAAAATTATAAAAATACTCAAATTCGATTTTAAAGCATTTTAGACATGATCACGCCCCTAAGTTGTTGTTAATAAGCGAAGTTATGCGGGGCCCCGGGCAAGTCCATTACTTGGGGCCCATTTAATTTGGTATTAAGCCTCAATTTAAATTTATCGTCAGTAGCAGTATACACTAACACTACTTGTGTTTGCTATACACTTTTATAAAGGGGGGCCGGATAACAGTTTTGCGGGAGGGCCCGCACTCATTTTGTTACGCTACTGATCTGTAGTATTAGTAGTAGCAGTAGTTTTTTAATTGTAGTAGTAGTATATGTAGTAGTACGACTAGTGCTGTGAACGTATTATTTCCACCCCGCACCAACGGGCGGGTACTTTGGCTAGTTGTAAAATAATCCATATTGTTATTATACTTCTGTATTTTCAGGGGCTTGTAACACGAAAAATCGTAAATCCGATTTATCCGGAACGGGTCCAGATAAAGTCCAGATAAAAGAAGTTTTTTGTTTACTGCTGTCATTTCATTTCTTATTTTCTTTCGCTGTACCGCAATCTAAATTTTGTTATGGAAAGAAATAAAATGGCGTCGGGGGCCTAAATGGCAGGGCTTCTGGCATTCCGAAGATCTGTCATTTTTGGAACAGCCGGATGCCTTACAACAAATGTATACAGTTGTAAGTAATTTTGTATTCTCCTTTCTATCTTTCAATGTATTTTTTGTATCATTTTGCAACATTAAACTGTAAATATCTTCTGTCGCTGGAGATGCACACTGACTTCTAATTAGCACTGCAGAGAAATACAGGTTCGACTCCTAGTGCTGGCTACAGTGACTGAGGTTTCCAATTTTCTACAATTTTGACTAGACGAATGCCGGTGTCGTTCCTAGACAAAGAACATGCTCTGCCTCTTCCTGCTCCCGAATGAGTAAACGCCCAGAGACCTCGTTCCTTATACATGTGAGAGGCTTGGTCTATAGTAACACGTGTGATCCATAAATGTAAGTTAAATAAAAAAGGGATCGTTCAATTATTACGTAAGCATTCAAGGGAGTTCATATGTTGCTTATTTGATATGACAATGGAGGAGGGGACATTACAGCAATGCTTCACGTATTAGTGTAGATTTAAAGATTTGAAGAGTTATTTTGACTGTGTCCAACACCGTTTCTGGGGTTGACAAACACCTCTACTGGTTTTCAGAAACACGGTTACGAGTGTTAATAAACACCATTGAAGGTGTTCTCGAACACTTCTAGCGGTGCACTTTAACACTGCTAGCGGTGTTTCTGAACACCGGTAGAGGTGTTTGTCAACCCCAGAAACGGTGTTGGACACGCCGGATGGTGTTAACCAACACTAGAATTGGTGTTACCCAGCACTGGAATTGGTGTAGAGGTAGAGGTGTTCTATTACACCTTTTGGGGTTGCAATAAACACCAATAATTTTTTTGAGTGTAGGAATGAGTTCAGGTGTTTTCCGTCATAAGAAGATCCAAATTTGAAGTGGTTCCCTTCACACTTGCTATATAACTTGAATGAAGCAAGTGGGGAGTTCCTTTTAACTTGACTTCCTGTCACCTCTCTCAACATTGACAATACAAATGGATTTATTACGTACAAAAGAAATTATGTTACCTTCTGAGTAGGTTGAGTCGCGAAATCATCTTACATGATTGCTTCAACTAAATGAAAAATGATTTTCTCACAACGCGTGAATATGTCAACAAAAGCTAAGTGCAGCTCAAATACACTTTAATGGGAAGAAACTTTCGCAACATGTAAGTCAGTAGTTCAACTTTATGACGTAACAGAAAATATAAGAAGTATTTAAGAGCTCCAATTTTAATCTTTTTATCACAAAATAATAATAAAAAAAGCGATAAAAGTTCTAATTTGCTAACATAACTCTTCCGTCGGTTCTAATCAGATATCCTGGCGCTTCCGTTGCCTTTTAGTTCACCCAAATGCCATGAAATGCACGTTCCGTTTCCGACTCTCAGATGCTAACTCATAAACAGGCACTTCTTTAGTAAATGTTTCCATTATGACACACTTAAGTAACACTATTTGGAATATTTTTATTGTTATTTCGTGACTGTGTACTTCGTAAACTCTGAGTTGTATGTCAGCGTGTGAGGTGTTTGCGCTTGTTACACGGATGAAGGGAGATTCTTGGATGGGGCGTTTACTGTCTCCATCATGGAGTGTGAATCACACCTGCAGCTGTGGACCAATGGCCTTGGAGATCCAAAGAGCAACACAGTCTGCTCCGATGGATGCTTATCATTCTACACGATCAGGTGAATCACTCAAGTAGAACCCCATACTCTCTTCCTCGCCCATATGTGGGACGGAACCATGAACATGTTCAACTCCAACTCATATATAGATACGATCCCCACATTTTCAGATCGAAAAAAAACTAAGTCTGCTTTTTGTGAGAAATACATGAACCTATTTTAGCGTGACCAGGTAATCTATTTCTACGCACGTCGTCTTCTTTTTAAGAGTCTAAACTAGTTTTCTCTCCCACTTCTCTCTTCCTTCAGTTAATTAAAAAATTAAGAAGCTGAAAGGTAGACTTTATAGTCTCTATTTCGTTCCTCATTAATAAATGAGAATAGCCTCTGAGGGAATTGTACGCATAATATCTTCACGCTTGTACACACTACATAAGAACAACGGAAATTTTCACTCTTTTTCGATTAGAAAGCGATTTCATGAAATATATATTGAATTTCAAGCGAAAAAGTGATTTTCAACGAAGCACTCTTGCTTTGGAAAGAAAATGTGATATTTTAGATGGGATTCCGATGCTTTATGGATGTAATTTATTCTTCAAACTTCAAAAGGCTTATTTCTCATCATTCTAGAATGGTTTATAATGCATTGTGGGTATTAGTAAAATTTGTTTTCCACCATTTATTTCCGGGAAGCTTATCGAAAGATGAAACCCTACTATGAAGCTAATCGCGTTTTATTAAAAACGCTGAAAATCAAGGTACACTTAAGGTGCACAATATGTCCTGAAAAACAAAGTTCACAATATGTTCCACTTTTACCATGTTTTTAGTGCATAATATACGAACTTCTCGTGAAGTTAATAAGACGTACAGCACATTTTTAGTGCACAACATATGAACTTTTGGTGTGCTGATACTCAATTCATGCATAAACAGTTCACTTAATAATGGCAAATGTATCAAAAGTGATCTGAAAACGTGCTCTGGATAATGTGAACTTCAGTAAATATGAACATAATGTATGTAAAATATGCATAAAGGGTAAGAAGCCAATAAAAAGACATATTTAGCACACAAAAAAAAACTCACAAATTTTCAGTAGGTTGACATAAAGTTCAAATGCGTTTATGTAAAGTTCATTTTTGGTGAAGTTTTTGTGTGCCTTTTGTGCCAGGAGATTTCAGTGAATGAAAACAGAAAACTGGTAAATTTTTCAATGGCAGAAATATACCAGAAGACATCTGGAATAAGATACATCCAAGAAATCTCTTAACGTTGTTCTCAAGTACCTTATGGGACAAAAGCACCCCCTTTCAAAGGCGTTCTCTTGCAGTTGTCCGGATAGTCTAAGGCATAGAGTGTCAGATCGCTGGCCGAGAGGTAGCAGGTTCAATTCCTGCTGACATTCTGTCTTTTCTTTTTCATTCATAAGGACATTGCTTTTCTTTCTTACTAGTTGTGAATAAATACTAACTTTTGTTTCATTTTAGATTTTTAATATTTTATTAAGTTGTTTTTTATGTTCAAAAGACTAAAATTTCATCTGAGTAGATGGAAACTCATGCAAAAAAGATTACTACATTACAATCGAAAACAGCTGCAATCTATCCTTTTTTCCCTCGAAGAAAATCCGCTCTAAAAGAGTAGTTCCTCTTTCCGCTATCGTGAGATGAAATACTCCGCTCAATTCGAGTGGAATTCCACTCTTTTTAATGTAGTGGGCATGCCATTTTTAATGTTCTAATGCATTAGAACACATTTTGAACACCAACATACACTGAGAACACAGCTGAAACGGATCACCAGCTCATTTCGCTCGTTTTGGAAAGGATCACTTGGTCTAGGCTTCAGACCCGTTCTGACCCGGTGACGCGATTTAGACCCAGTAACCCGGAGAACAAAACAGAGTTTTTAATTATTTCGTTGCGTTTGAACATCAGTGTTTCTGTGAGGGGTGACGAAGACCTGAGACGTTACCCCGGAGCACGAAAAATACGACGCCAAAATTCGAAGTTAATTATGTTTACCAGACCGGGTCAATTGCGTCACCGGGTCACCAAAAGTGATCCGGTTTCAGCTCTGACTGAGAAAATTGGGCGTTTAGCAACTCAAAATTCGGATAACCTAGTCACTGTTTACTGCAAGAAATCCTATCGATAAATATGAATTGGAAAAAGCAAAATTGGTTAGAACAAGTGAACTCTTGATAGTCAGTAACCTTTGAACTTAGTTACAAATCGTTTGTGTACTATTATAAAATGCAGTTCGTAAAATTCACTTATTTTCTGTTAGTTGCAGTTTTTGAGCTGCAGTTCTAAAAATATGAAGATTTGCAATTAGGTGTGAAATTATAACTTGCAGTGGTGTCCAATTGATAAGAAGTCGGACATATCAAAGTAAAATATAAATTCTTTGGATCTACAGCAGAGCTGAAACTAGGTAACTTTTGGTGGCCCGGTCTGAAATTTGACAAGATTGACTCGGTAACCCGATACCCTAGTCTTAACCGGACTAACTCGTGACCCGGTGTTCACCCAAATGCCCCAACTGACTGTTACCCAGTGACTCAATTTGACCTGGTATTGTTCCTGTGGATTGAATCAATTAATATTATTATTTGCGAAATTCACAGTCTAGTGGTTAGAGCATTGGACTCATTTCCACGTGGTCCTGGGTTCAATTCCAGACTGGAGTCCCACTTTTCGGCGTCCACCCAGCGTCGTGAGGCAAACTGGAGCGTCACGTGAATAAAAGATGGGACGACCACTTGGTCTAGAAAGCCCCTGATACGACTGTTCGTGGCCAGGTGGCGCGCAGTACTGAAAACACTGCCGTCACTCAGGTGGACGCAGTTCCACCAACCGCGGACAGATGACATTGGGACAGGCTCAGGACATTTCGGTCTGTGACGTCAGCGCTTATTGTTTATTATTATTATTTGCGAAATTCACAAATTATTTCAGAATAGCATTTTTGCACACCTTCGAAGATTATTTTTCTCTCCGAGGAATATGAAACTATTTATATTTGTTATTAACTGATAGGAATTTCTGGACGTGATTTTGTGTACTCTGGGGTTCTCGGTCAACTTAGAAAGAAACTCTATTCAAAAGGAACGGTGTAAAGTTAGGAAAGAATTGAAAACGTTTTTGCCCTCCGCCACCCAACAACCCCAAACCACAGCTTTAATCTGGCTTTCAAGGCAACACGATGCTGCGTCAATACCATAGCTGAAATTGGTAGCTGGATCAAGTTTTAACTGGGCCACAGATTATAGGTTTCGGACCCGGCCTGACCCGATTTAGACCAGGTAGCCAGGAGCACAAAACAGAGTTTATAATTATTTCCTTGCGTTTCAACAATGTTTCTTTCAACGGACAGGAGACGTCACCCCACCCCACCCAGCACGAAAAATGCGACGCCGAAAGTTCTAGTTTTTATTATTTTCCAGGTATGGTCATTCAGGTCAAGTTTCGGACCGGGTCACCTATGTTCGGGTCAGGACGGGTCACAAAAATGGCCCTGTTTCAGCTCTGGTCAATAGTACTAAAACTGGGAGCCCTCTGTGAGGAGGATCGAACCCGAGACCGCCCGCACCGAAAGTGATAGTATTAACCAGTCGGATAATCGGGAACTACAAGCAAAAATTGTTTCCGTGTGTTTTATCTTAATTCAATACATTGGGGAATTTGGATCGTGGTTGGTAAGCCAGAGGGAAAGAGGACGTTGGGAAGACGGAGACGTCGTTGGGAGGACAATATTAGAAATGTTCTTTGAGAAGTGGATCTTCATCATGAAAAATAGGTTAATCTTGCTCAGAGTAGAATCCAATGGCGGATGTTTGTTACTGCTGCGATGAACTTCCGAGTTCCGTAAGCCATAATGTTAGATTATTATTATTCATTAAGGCAAACAAACAAGTATACGATAGCACGTAAGTCTAGGCAGTGGATGAAATACGTCACATGCTGTACAGTCACCGAGCAAATATCAAACAGAAACTGGAATGAAGACCACTTGTGTGAGTTATCTGATGCAGGACGGACTTGTTTTAGGAAATGCAATCTCACGCAACGAGTGATGTGAAAATGAGGGCGCTTCTCATAATCATGCCAAAAGCTTCACGCACCACTTACGCTCTTTTCCATTTTAGGTCTACAATGAGTCGTCTTCATTAGATGCTTGATCTTAAATCCTCGAAAATTTCCTTCTCCCTAACAGGCGAGGGGGAATTAAGGTCTAACTTGCAACTCTTAAGGAAGATGTATGTTAAGCGTGCATTCGCACATCTCTTAAAGGTGATAACCAATTTCTTTTCTCCCCATTATCTTTTCTTTGGAGCGATTTAATTAGTAGATTTACATTCTTTTCGTTCTTAATTTTAACTTTGGAGTTTAAGTTGACCAAAGCCATTTTCACCAAGAATATGAAACTAAAATAGAAATAAATGAATACGTACAAGTAGACAATAAAATTTAAAATGCAAGAAAAAAAAATAATAATAATGCAAGGAAGACTTGATCAGATGCCACGGTGGGGAAGATTCCAAACTTGTGAGTTCTTTTGCAGTACACAAGTTATACAAGATGGCACTATTAACACTTGTCAGTATCTTTTTTGGTTGTACCAGACAGACGTTATCCTTGTCTCTGATTATACTGATGAGAAGTCTTTTGTAAATGTTGCTAAGTAATCCAAAATGCTTTCAAATTTTCAGCCAAGCTTAATTGTAATCCTGTTACTGTTTCCTGAATACTTCAAATTTCTAATTGTAAAAGGGATCGTGGTCGCTCAGTGGTAGAGCGCTCACTTCTGGTGTCTCGGGTACTCGGTTCGATGCTAGGTTATGTCATGTGGGCTTTGTGGTGGACAAACACCGTGTGCGTGAGTTTTCTCATGATTCTCCCGTTTCCTCCAACTTTCTTCATTCCACCAATTCATCCCATCACCACCCATCCGTACCGAGCCAAAGTTGACCAAAGGTCTTAAATAAACTTAAAAATAAGGATCTGAAATTTTGTATCTGATTTACACTGATCCATTAGGTGTTCACTGAATTCTGAAAATTTGAGACTATTTCTTAAATGTTATGCAACCAATATTAACTAATTGTATGTTTGGTTGCATAAGCGGAGGCGATTTTATGTACTGTGCTGTGTATAGTAAATTTATTATCTATAGGACCTTAGAAATCCAGTTTCAAGATAAGAATGCAGATGTTCACTGTCAGACAATCTATACCCTGCTGGAAGTCAAGAGTAGCAAACTAAAGAATTTTGAACTGAATTCAAGAAAAACCATCAGGTGAGTATGAAAGAATGTATTTTTAAAATATTAGTGTTACATCCTTATCCTTATTATTGTATTTTAAATCCAATTTGTTTCTTCGGTTGGAAATACTGATCAGGTCTTGCGTGAGTTAATTTTCAATGAATGAATTACTTCCTGCCGAAAAGAAATGTGTCGTTCGTAATGAGATATTTTTCGATCACAGACAAGGCTTGTCATTCGTAATGAGCATATATTTCCCTTTAATTTTGACATTTACTATATTGATGTACAGTACTATATACATAAATTGTGTCTGTGTGTGTTGAAATCTCCTACTTCTATAGTATTGGCTATTATTAACTGTCGAGATTTACATAATCAGTCACAAGACGCAAAATGTTAACGTTTCATATTCACACAGAGGCCTAGATCCTGAATACACGCGTATTAGATCGAATTACGACGCAAAAGACAAAAGCCTGACAGAGAAGTATTTAGGCAGTAATTTTAGCATAAACATCCCTCTTTCTTGAAACTGAGGTTCCAGTTTGTCTCGAAATCATTCACGACAATAACATTATGTCGTGATAGTCGGCCTTCTTGTGGGTGGTCATCAGATCCTTGAAATCTTTCAACAGCCGCATTGTTGTAGATACAAAGGACTGTGGCTCTGTCTATAAGCCGGCTTTCTGCATTTTCTCTTATACTCTGATGATCCTTTTCACTTTACAGAAAGGCTTTTCAGCGCTTGCCGTCTTTACTTCACTTCCTCTTACCTAAAGGCTATTTGTTACTACAGCCATTTTTACGCTAATTCTATACTCCATGCATTTGGTATATTGTCATCAGGTTAACAATTAAACTGTTTCAATCGTGGGACGCTTGTACAGTTACGGACAAAAATTTTGATGCATATCTATAACTTATTTAAAAAGTAAATATAATGTAAAATTGCATATATTTGCTGACTTGTAGGGACATGCACAATCACGCAACGTACTTTTGTGGAAAATATAGTTTGATTTGTATCTTAAAGGGTAATATTTGAAAAAAAAAATATTCGGCAAAAAACAAGCAAACTCGAGCGCAATTACTTTGGAAGATATCGATGATATAAAAGTCAAAAACTGCCTATGGAAAAGTGATTAAAAAGTGTGAAAATGCCGTTATGATCTTAAATTTCTGAAAGAAATGGAAGGCAGATACACAATAATAGGTGGTCGGTGGAAGGCGCTACCTGTTTGAGGGTATGTTCTTCATGGTCGCCATCTTGAAGTCAGCCATATTGAATTTTGATTGATTTTCTTAAGTGAGAAGAGGGTCGTGTAATATGTCATTCTGAGCTCGAAGTTTACGAGAAATACGTTTCTGAAGTCAGTTTTGCCGTATTATTATGAGAGATAAGGGTGTATACCACTTGTCTGATGCGGATAATAATACAATCGCCTGAAAACACCCATGTAGTTTTGAAATAAAAGAAGCAATGAAACCATAAAAATATATCGATATGGCACTATGCTCAAGAACAATTTGTATGCATTTGGGTTTCGTTTCTTCCGTTATTTCAAAACTAAATTTGTGTTTTCAGGCTATTGCATCATTACCCGCAGAGAAGTGGTGGGATATAACATTATCTCTAATAATAATATATTTACGGACGGCAAAACTGACTTCAGAAACATATTTCTCGTGAAATTCTAGCTCAGAATGACATATTACATTACCCTATTCCCATTTAAGGAAATCAATCAAAATTCAATATGGCTGACTTCAAGATGGCGGCCATGAAGAACATACCCTCAAACAGGTAGCGCCTTCCACCGACCACCTATTACTGTGTATCTGCCTTTCGTTTCTTTCAGAAATTTAAGATCATAACGGCATTTTCACACTTTTTAGTCACATTTCCACAGGCAGTTTTTGACTTTTATATCATCGATATCTCCCAAAGTAATTGCGCTCAAGTGGCCAAAATTTACATGTGCACATATTTTGGCATTCTAACCATGAAGAAAGAAAAATAATATAATATTTCCTGTCCCTTCAGTATGTTTGCTTGTAAGTCCAAAAATCACATCAAATTGCACGGTTCCTTCGTTTTATCCTGGAGAGAGATATTTCTGTAACCCAATATGGGAATTATTAACCCTAACTTTAATTTTCGTTAATAGGTTCCACACACGGAAGGAACAGCAACTCTGCGAATTTAGGAAATACTCTCTAAAGATATGCGTCAAAACATTTTTCCGTAGCTGTACTAGTCAAGACTGGAAACAAAATAAGACAGTTTATTTTTTAAACCGTGGTGGTGCGACATGAAGATTCTGGATGTGAACAAAATTTAGAAGAGTTTCCAAAATATTTGGAATCCCGTAGCTCACGCTGTAGCGAGTGCGTCTGACTACGAATCTATCAAATTGAGTACCAGAGTGTCCTTGGTATTTGATACTCCTTTATGTTTTGTGTGTTTTCTTACGAGAAATAAAAGTAAGTATTAGAACGTTGCACTTTAGATATGCTTCCAGACGTTGCTTTGAGTGATGCTATTATATGACTGTTCCCGTCTAACCTTAGATAAAAAAAAAGATGATTTGTGATCAAAAGATATATTATATTAAGATAATATTTAATAATTATTCACTCTAATCTAATATTAAGGATTACGTAAGGTTACCTTACGTCACATCATTGATATCTGGAATTATAAGTTGATTTCAAAGAATAAGAAAAAAACACTCTCTTATCTATAATCATAGTAATACCAAAGGTAAAATAAAATAA
>JAGDQP010005482.1:56197-78025 GCA_022664845.1 Lepisma saccharinum | reverse complement strand
CTATATTAAGCATATCATTCTACACTACATCACAATGTTCTTTGTTGGTTGCACATCACCCCAAGTTGTTTCTTCAAGTTTTCAACATACTGTATATGGATCTTCAATCTTCTGTCTCTGAGAATTGAGAACTGTTGTCACTTTTGTAAATGATCTCTCAATGTTCACAGAAGAAGGAAGAGCATACGTAAAAGAAAGTGTTACTGACGGGTTCATATCAATGATAATTTAATTTTCACCTTTGAATACACTGCATGTCTCGTAATTTGTCTAGATCCTCATTCGCACCCATTACATATTTAGGCCTACATTTGTTCTGACTCTTCCAACAGTTTGTTTATTGTTTTTCGCACAAGTTCCATTGTTGTCACCATTTTCTCCGCTTTCTTTGCCTATGGCTAGGTATGCCTGAGCAGCCAGTTACAGGTCTTAATGCCATGAATTGTACCAGAGATTCAGAAAATACTACAACAGTGAAGGGTGACAGTAAATAGAAGCCGATACATGAGGTTAGTCTAAATACTTAAAGAATTTTCCTAGTCACAATTTTCTTTCCCTGAATTCACGGCTAGGAGACAGCTTAAGGCTACAAAGGCAGCATTGCTATATTTTTGTTTGTGTTTAATGTCAAAAATAATAATAATTAAAAAAATACTAAAATACATAATTATTAATTATTATTAAGTGGCTAGGGGACGAAGGAGAGTAATTTGTCATAAAGTGAAGGCCGGAAGGGGTAAAGAGAGGGAGCTGGAAGTCATGGACGTAGGGCGCCTAGACGCATAAATCCGGCCTTGGGTATACAATACGTAGTAATACATATTCCCTCTGGTTGGTAGCGCCACTGTGCAAACGGTTTAAAAAATACACAAGTGGTACAATTTACATGACGGTACGAATTATGAGACTTTACCTTAATGCATTAGTTTCGATAGTCAGGGATAGTAAAAAGTTAACTATCGGATACGTACTTTTTACGTGTCTCCATTTGTCCTCATGCATCACAGTGCTAGAATTTGTGTGATAGACATATTCTTAAAAAAACAGTTTATATAAGATTTTGCTTGTTAATTACCTAAAAGTATTTCAAGCTCCTTACAATTTGTATTCGTCCAACTTATAAACTTTCAATTTTATACTTGAATGCAGTATATCTTATCCTTTCTATCACTGCAGTGTACTAAAGTTATGAAAGGGCGTGTGGAAAAGTGTTGAGAATCGGTTCAACGATTCGCTCGATGAACTGCCTTTTTCAATACCCTCTTAATTTTCTTTCTCTTCCTCTCCTTCTGTTTCATGGTGGAAGATGGAAAGGGAGAAAGAAAGGGGGAGGAAGCATGTGAAAAGGACGAGGATATTTGGATTTCGATGTATGGAATAATTAGGCCTGCTCATTCATCATCCCAAAAGCCGGTTTCATATTTCATTGGCGAAGCTGTCAAGAGAGCCCATTTCGTGCAAGTCTCGTCCTCGTGTTGAATGGCCCAAGTAGTGCTATAATCACCCAGGTCCTTCCCAATAAACCATGATTAAGGGTTATAGCAATCAAAGCGACGGTCATAAACGAGTGTGTTTCTGGAAGCCTCCGCGAGATGGAAGCATGGGTGATGGATGGAAATGTCAATAAAACGTTCAACTTTGCGTGTGAGGAAGTTTTCCACCATCCCAAATAACCCATTGTCATCAAAATTAATTGCGTCTGAATACCAAAGCCGAGACCCTCTATATAGGTTCCAGGCCAGACTCCAGGTGATGTTAAAGTTGCTGGGAGCTGTCACAAACACTGGCTCTGAAATATGAAAAGGAAGGGGGAAATAGAATATAAAATAAGAAAAGCCACAGACAGAAACAAAGTTAAAGAATAGGACAAAGGAACTGGTTAAGGACAATTATTTTCCAACCAAAAAATGACGCTAGACAGAACGCCTAAACTAATGAGTCTTATTGATAACATGTGTGTATACCTCAAGCCTTTCCGTTCTTTTATAGGCCTATGACAAATTACTTACTTACTTACTCTATGGCTTACGGAACTCGCTAGTTCATAGTCGTAGTAACAAACGTTCGCCATCGGGATATATCATGGTCAAGATCAAGCCAGTTTTCATCCCAAACGCCTACTTCTCGAAGATCCCATCTAATATTGTCCTCCCAACGTCGTATTGGTCTTCCCGACGGTCTTTTTCTCTCCGGCTTTCCAACCAAGATGGAATCTAATCTTCGTTTTTCTCCCATCCAAGCTACATGGCCTGCCCACTTTAGTCGTCGTGATTTCATTATTCTTACAACATCGTATAGTCCGTGAAGTTCTTCATTATGCAGTCTCCTCCATTCTCCAGTCATCTCGTCCCGTTTCGGCCCGTATATCTTTCACAAAACCTTATTTTCATACACTCGTAATTTATGTTAAACTGCTAGGGTCGTACTCCAACTTTCGCAACCGTAAAGTATTACCGGCAGAATAACCGTTCTGTATATTTTCAGTTTCAACTTCCTTGATATTAACCGCGAGGTTAGGAGTTTCTGGACTGAATACAAACATGCGTTGCCCGATACTAAACTACTTTTTATTTCTTCCGCGACCTCGTTTTTACTTGCTACGTATGCTGCCAAGTATTTAAATTTGTTTACTTTCTCTGAGTTATCATTCTTAATTGTTATGTACCAATTTCCGTTATTCCCTGTGTTTCGGCTTGTAATCATGCATTTTGTTTTCCCTATGTTTACCTGTAGACTTTTCTCATCCCACACATTTACTAAAACATCGATGTTACTTGGTACTGCATCTATATCTTCCTCTATTGCATCTAAATCATCCGCGTACACGAACAGTTGATTCAAGCCATTCAACGTTAGTCCCTTAATCAACTTGGAGTTTGCAATTACTTACTTATTTACTCTACGGATTACGGAACTCGCAAGTTCATGGCCGCTGTAACAAACGATCGCCAACAGGTTCTATCCTGGGCAAGATCAAGCCAATTTTCATCACGAACATCTACTTCTCGAAGATCCCTTCTAATATTGTCCTCCCAACGTTGTCTGGTTCTTCCCAATGGTTTCTTTCCCTCCGGCTTTCCAACCAAGATGGAATCTAATCTTCGTTTTTCTCCCATCCTAGATATATGGCCTGCCCATCTTAGTCATCACGATTCCATTATTCTTAGAACATCTAGTGACTCGTACAGTCCGTGAAGCTTTTCATTCTCCTCCATTCCCCAGTCATCTCGACCCGTATATCTTTCTCAAGACCTTATTTTGAAATTCCCGTAATTTATGTTCATCTGCTAAGGTCGTACTCCAACTTTCGCAGTCGTAAAATATTACGGTACCGGCAGAATAACCGTTATGTATATTTTCAATTTCAGCTTCCTTGATATTAATCGCGAGATTTGGAGATTCTGGACTATATATAAACATGCGTTGCCCGATACTAAATGACTCTTCTTATTTCTTCCGTTACCTCGTTTTTTCTTGTTACATATGCTCCAAAATATTTAAATTTGTTTCCTTTCTCTATATTCTCATTCTTGGAACAAACAGAGGAATTTGAAATCCGTACCGCAGAAATTCACGAACCTAGCGAGATCGAGATCGAAATGTCGGTAAAGAAACTGAAATTTTTCAAATCACCGTGAATAGACAATATTCCAGCCAAATTAATTAAAGCAGAGGGAACGGCACAATTCAAGGAACTAAATCAATTGATAAGTGCTATATGGAGAAAGGAGGAGCTCCCAAAGGAATGGAAAAGCTCAATAATACTTCCGATTTACAAAAAAGGCGATAAATCGGACGGTAATTATTACCGCGGAATCTCGTTGCTTCCAACCTATTACTAGGTATTAAGTAATATTCTGTTAACACTCCTAAGTGTATACGTAGATGAAATAATTGGAGATCACCAATGAGGATTTAGAAGAAATAGATCCACGTTGGACCAGGTTTTCGCCTTGAGACAAATTTTGGAGAAGTTATGGGAATACAATGGGACGGTTCACCAGCTATTCATTGATTTTAAGAAAGCATATGATTCTATCAAAAGGGAAAAGTTATACAGTATCCTGATACGATTTGGAATTTCGAAAAAATTGGTTCAACTAGTGAAGATGTGTCTCAGCGACCCCATAAACTCAGCACGGATAGGTAATAAGATGTCAGATAGTTTCAGGTTCGCAACGGATTGAAACAAAGCGATGCCTTGTCACCACTACTGCTTAACTTTGAGTTAGAATATGCGATTTTAAAAATTAAAGGGAACGAAGAGGGACTATCATTGAATGGTTTGAATCAATTGTTTGTATACGTGGATGATGTAGATCTAATAGGGGACGATATAGATGCACTACAAAGCAAAGTCGATGTCTTATAGAAGCGTGCGATAAGATAGGTCTACAGGTAAACACAAGGAAAACAAAATGCATGATAACAAACCGAAACACAGGGAATGAAAGATATAAAAACATTAGAATTAGGGATGAGGTCATAGAGAAAGTAAACAAATTTAAATACTTGGGAACATAATTAACAAGCAAACATGAGGTCACGGAAGAAATCAAAAGTCGCTTAGTATCGGGCAACGCATGTTTCTATTCAGTCCAAAAACTTCTAACATCGGGATTAATATCAAAGAAATTGAAAATATACAGAACGGTGATTCTGCCGGTAATACTTTACGGTTGCGTTGTTGGAGTACGACCCTAGCAGATGAACATAAATTACGTGTATTTGAAAATAAGGCTTTGAGAAAGATAAACGGGCCGAAACTGGACGAGATGATTGGAGAGTGGAGGAGAATGCACAATGAAGAACTCCACGGACTGTACGATTCACCAGATGTTGTAAAAGTAATGAAATCGCGACGACTAAGATGGGCAGGCCATGTAGCTCGGATGGGGGAAAAACGAAGATTATATTCTACCCTGGTTGTTAACCGGATGGAAGGAGGCCATTGTGAAGACTGAGACGTCGTTGGGAGGACAATATTAGAAGAGATCTTCGAGAAGTAGGTGCTCGTGATGAAAATTGGCTTGATATTGCCCAAGATAGAATCCAATGGCGAACGTTTGTTACTGCGGCGATGAACTTGCGAGTTCCATAAGCCATAGAGTTAGTTAGTTAGTTATATTCTCATTCTTAATTGTTATGTACCTGTTTCCGTTATTACCTGTGTTTCCGCTTGTTATCATGTATTCTGTTTTCTCTTTGTTTAACTGTAGGCCTATCTCATCGCACGGTTCTACTAAGACATCAGTTTTACTTTGTAGTGCATCTATCTTCCTCTATTACATCTACATCATCAGCGTATACGAACAGCCATTCAACGTTAGTTCCTCTTTGCCCTCTTTTATTTTTAAAATTGCATATTCTAAAGCAAAGTTAAACGGTAGTGGTGACAAGGCATCAACTCGTTTCAATCCGTTGCGAATCTCGGAACTATCTGACATATTATTACCTACCCGTACTTTGCTTATGGTGTTGCTGAGTTGAAAACGTTTTTTTTCGGAATTCCAAATTGTACCAGCATATTGTATAAATTTTCCCTTTTAATAGAATCATAAGCCTTCTTAAAATCAATGAATAATTGGTGAACAGTCCCATTGTATTCCCACTTTTTATCCAAGATTTGCCTCAAGGATAAAATGTAGTTCAACGTGGATCTATTTCCTCTAAATCCACCTGGTGATCTCCAATTATTTCACTTAGGCGAGTTAGCATATTACTTAATTATTTGTAACGTGTTGGGAGTAATAAGATTCCGCGGTAATTAAAATAATCCGATTTATAGGCTTTTTTTATAAACCGGAACAATTATTGAGGTTTTCCATTTCTTTGGAAGCCAATCTTTTCTCCATATAGAGTTTATCGATTTATGCAGTTTCTTGAATAGTGCTTTAATTAATTCGGATGGAATATTATCTATTCCCGGTGATTTGATATTTTTAAATGTCTTTATCAACATTTCGACCTCGGTCTCGTATGGTTCGGATATCCACGGTATAGATGTCAAAATCCTCAGTTTGTTCTCCGTTGTGTACATTAAGAAGTTTATCGAAATTACTTTTCCACAGATCGATAATTTTAGTCGGATCCGCCTGCAGATCTCCGTGTTTATTCCTAATTATCCCTAACTTCGCCTGGTAGCTTTTTCGTAACGAGTTTACACCTTTGTATAGATACATATGGTATGTTATTTCTCTTCCATATTCCTCTATCCCCTGAATCTTCTGCATCATATATTCTCGCTTTTTGTTTCTGAACCCGCGAACGCCTTGCGTTTCGCGTTATTGTACTAGTGGTTGGTATTTGCTTCGCTTTTATTACGTATCGTACGCTCTCTTGCTTGTTTTCGTTCCTCATGAAGTTTAAGGCATTCTTCATCAAACTTGTTTTATGGTATTTCTCCTCACCTACAAGTCCCTTAGCTGCGCCCTTCACTGTATTGCCTCCCCTATCTTACTTACATCAATTCATCTTTTTTATTACTCGAGTCGACTAAAATTTCGAACCTATTTGAGATTTCGGTGTTTGAATTATCTAATCGTTTAACTTGGAATTTCAGTTTTTTGATCCTTTGCTTTCTCTGTTCGAGATGCATAACTTTTGTCTCACTTTTGTGATCACTAACTGATGGTCGATGTCACCTTCGCTCCTCTGTAAGGGCTAACATCAATTTTCTTGGTGTGTCTTTGCCTATCTACTAATACGTGATCAATTTAGTTGAGCGTATTGCCATCCGGAGATACCCATGTGTATTTGTGTATGTCTTTGTGTTCAAAGTATGTGCTCTTTACTAGTAGGTTTCTTCGAGATCGCGAATGTTATCAAACCTTCTAAATTCTTGTTGGTCTTTTCGTGAAGGTTGTATTTGCCTATAGTAGGTCTATATTTATCTTCTCTCCTTACCTTAGCGTTGAAATCACCCAACTCAATTTTCGTATCATTTCTACTTCGGTAATCGGTCAAACAACCTCTCTAGCTCCTCGTAAAATGTATCTTTGTCGTTATCATTAGCCTGCTCGGTTAGGACATAGACATGTATTAAAACCATGTTGCACCATCGAGTACGTATTGTAACGTACGATAATCTTTCATTCGCGAACACTATATTCTGAACCACCGGAAGGATAGTGTTCTTAATTAGAAATCCTGTTCCGAAGTTATGAGACTGTGTTCCCCCATAATAGAAAGTGTATTTGCCCTGTTGAATGTTATCCTGACCCTCCCACCTGATTTCCTGTAACACTAGTAGCCTATGCCCAGCTCGTACTTTTCCGTCTCGCGTACCTCCACCTGAAGAGCGCCCGTTTGGTATAACGTTCGTACGTTCCACGTTCCTATTCTAAGGTTTTTATTAATCCTGTTCTTGGAGCGCCCCCTGAAGCAGTCCCCGTCCGGAGATCCGAATGAGGAACTAATTTACCTCCGGAATATTTTACATCAAGAGAATCTATAAACCATCTGTTACTATTTCTTGACATGATTTAGCGGTGTAGAATTGTCAGCTCTACAACCTCGCAGTAAAGGCAGACACTCAAGATGTCGTCCTCTGTCCATCTCTGTGCCTTGCCGCTGTCATTCATCTTCAGCCTCAGAGTGGTAATTGTGATGTTGCTTCCCCTCACCATGATATTTTTGTTCGGGGTTATCTTCCCCTAGCCTTTGTAGATCCCACTATATTAACTGTAAGGCCGCCCCAGAATACCTGGTATTTCCGGTACCCACCATATCTGGTCGGCTTTGTCTATCCGCCACCTAGGGAGGCGCCTGGTGGGAGGCCAGTACTCCAACCCGGATTGGAGGCTGCAATGGAAGTTGTAAAAAACAAAAAAACAAAAAAAATCAAAAAGAGCTTTCTTAAACTCAGCGTCAGGCAGCATGGTATCGAACCAAGCACATCGATTTATTCAGATTGGTTAATAAGGTGAGAACAATAGCATTTGGTTCTACCTGTTTTAGTCATTGTTTTCGATAACAAAAAACACTGGAAAAGGGAGGGAAAATTTCATAATTGTTTTAAATGTGGAAAGCATCAGACAACTAAATAAACGGAAAGAGAGCCAACCTGTGGTCTGTGACAATATAATTATTGTGCTCTAATGTGCTAGTGGAGTTGTTAATGTATTAAACTCGCTTAATAAAAGTTCTTGATGACAAATATTTCTCTATTCTCTTCTGTCTGTTCCCTTTCTTATCTCCGTAGCAGAACATTAAATAATATAAAGAAGTGCCCATAATTGTGGGGGTTAAAGGCAAAAGCTGTAATCTCTACTCTTACGCGTATGATGTATATAAAATGAGAATTGTTGAATGTTACTAATTATGGGTTCGCTACTTTTATTCTGGCCGATGCTAATTGAATATGACTTCGGAATCATAACAAACTAATAGCATGGAATATCGTAAGGTGGTACTAAACTGATAGCAGAGTCTGAGCATTATCATATGAAACTGTACTAATAGAATCAACACTATATTTATTGTGAATACAGAAATCTCGTATTCCTGGAACATATATTCACATAATATATCATAGCTACATAAACCAATAAGTAGGTTACCAATAGCAGCACTGTTCATTCAATTTACCCACTGAGCATGGCACTTCCATTTACTCTATAAAACAATAGCTTCACACACGCACATTCTTCATTGAATACGTAAATATAGTTTAGATATTGGCACTTGCTACTAAATTACAAATAACAATCATGTTGTATACTTCTACATATCGAAACACATCTCCGATTCAAAAATAGTGCCATGTCATTCTAAAATTAAAAGAAGTTCTGTTCATTTGTTTTAACAACCTGACAGTGTTACGCTAACATATAAATTTGATCACAATTATTCACCAAAAGTTAATTCACTTATCATAACATCTTTCCTTTTCCTTTTAAACAAAAGTTCATTCACTTATCATAACTTCCAATTAAAATAAAGTGAAACATAATGTAAAAATTGAAATGTACATCCTAAAATGTATTTGTTCCATACTGTGCAAAATAAAAATAATTGAAGTTGAAATGAACTTTACATAATTGAATGAAACTTAATGAAAATTAAATATTTAGATCGCACAACAATTATCATCAGTTAGCACAACATAAGTTAGTTGCTTTCTTGATTGTGATGTAATCATTGGTGGAAAAGGTTTACTAGATTGTTACCAAAATATTTGTAAGGTGTTTGAAAAATTCAAACAATTGAATTTAAAGGTTAAACTTTCTAAATGCCAATTCTTTGCTAACGAGGTAGAGTACTTAGGTAATAAAATTTCACCTCAAGGAGTAATTCCTACCTATAAACATCTGCAAGCAATTCAAGATTGCCCGGCTACAACCAATGTCAGTAAATTAAAATCTTTTATGGGCATGGTAAACTTTTATCAAAAACATATACCTCATTTAGCATCCATTAACTGAGTTGTTACGTAAGGATGTACGTACGAAAAAAAAACTGGGAAGAAAAGAGAAACATCAAAAAACATTTGATAAAATTAAAGCTAATTTTAAGCTATGTTCATTTATTTTAACAACCTGACAGTGTTACCTTAACATATAAATTGGATCAATATTATTCACCAAAAGTTCATTTACTTATCATAACACACTCTAGCCAATTTTACAGAAGAGCCAAATGAAAATTTAAGGTGGTAAATATCATAGTATATTGGTACATTTTTCCAGTAGTTCCTACGCATAAAAACTAGAAAATACACAAGTTAGGGATTTACTTTTATATACTTTCATTAGAAACATTAATCTATACAATGCCATCAATATATCGGTTTTCCAAAAGTGGAGATTGCAGCTTTAGCTTTTTAACCCCCACAATTTGATTATGTTAAAATTTCCATGCGCACATACTTTTATATCCAAATCATGATGCAAGAAAGAATGGAAGAGTACAGGGGCAGAAGGGAGTAGAAATACTGTAAACTCGTTACACAAACTCGCGACACGAAAATCATTGGGGTGGGGGGATCGCGACACGAAAATCCTTTGGGGTCTAGGAAAATCCTTTGGTTTGTGTGTTTGTAGAAGATACGAGTGAATTTCTTGAAGATGACCTCGAGATGGATGCTGACGTCAGCACGAGTGTTTGTCCAAGGTTGTCGGAAATTTTGTGGCAGTTGCATAATACTTTATTTCAAGAATGACTGAATTCCAAGATGGCGGCGATGATGACGTTATGAGGCAGGCAGGTTGGGTGGAGGTGACTTAAGACGTGTTTATATAAGACTACGGGTGAATTTTAGCGAGAAAAATGACGTCATACCACACGTGGCTCAGCGAAGATGTGGTGTGGAAATTCCCATCACGTGACAGCACAGGATAGAGTTGGAAAGATTCGGAGGTTAGCTGAAGTTGTTTGTACTAGATCGCGATTTAAAAAATACTGATAATGTAATCTAAGATGGCGCTTCGAAAGATCATTCCTCTATAAGATGAGGAAAGAAGAACGAAACAGAACTGGTAGACAAATCCATGAAAAGCAAAAGAGGAAGCGAACAAACAGAGTTGTTAACCAAATCGATTAAAAAAAACAAGGAGGAAGCAAACAAACAGGGTTGCTAACCAAATGTATGAAAACAAAGGAGCAAGACAGAGTTGATAACAAAAATTAATATAAACAAACGACTATAACAACAGGGTTGGAAACAAAATTCAATAAAAACAGAAAGACCGAACAGGGTTGGAAACAACATTCAATAAAAACAGAAAGACCGAACAAGTTTAGAAACAAGAAGCAAAGTTGGAAATAAATCTTTGGTCATGGAAAGTAAGACACAACAAAAGCTGAGAATAAACTCAATTAATGTGAGCAAGAGGGGACAGAAATGGGGAAGAACTGAACGAATAAATAGGGTACTTCCTTTCCCTTTGGTAAAAAAATCTTCATTTTTTCAGTTGGTATGCTTCCAACACCGTAGTTTTTATTTCCCAAGTTTGGCTTCCTGGAGTAAGTTTGAAAAATTTTATTACCTCTTATGTTCTATAAAATACAATAAAGCAGCTATCAGCATTTTTATTAAGTTAACAATGATTATGAATTCATCTCTTGTTTGTTTAATTTATGTTTGCTAGAGTGAAAATGTATATTTAAGAACATTTTTGCATAAAAGAAAAAAGAAAAACAGATATTTTACCATTAAAATTGTTGATGGGATAATACGAAAAAAAATCTAACGCCATCTATTGAGCAATTTTTAAAGTAGGGTAGAGAGTGTGGTTTTAGATCAGGATTTTAATGGGTTAGAATAATTCTTGTATATAATGAGTATTCATGATTTTTGATCAGGATAATCTAATTGTAATGTCTCTCAATTGAGTATTTAGTAAAATCATAAACATCACAACTTTACATGAAAACCAATGCAGAAAGTTTGGTGCAGAGCCCTGTGTTGTACAAAGTCCCTGGAGATGGAAGAATGTCCCTCGAACTTTCAGTTACCTTATGATTGTAGAAAGTAAATCTTAAGATTGGTTTTAATTGAGTGTTTGAGCAAAGTGTAAGAAAAGGAAGTATGTTTGTAAAACAAAAGGAAGTCTTAATTAGTCTTAGGGTTGATTTTCATGAACACTTGGACCTTCCGACCATCAATTGTGGAATAAAGAAAAGACTGTATCTGACTTTATTATCCTCACATAGGTGTAATAACTTCTAATATAAAAGAAGTTTCCTTTCTTGAAAGTAGGAGATTTTATGATGGTATATTTAATTAAACAGAGCATTTAGCATAAAATGTAGTGTTACCACGGGAAGAGACAGCTTTCAGTCTTCTCTTACTTTCCAATTTCGCTCAGAGAGTAGCTAATTGAAACACGTGTTTTATTCCATGTTATATCTGTATCAGTCTGAACTGTGTTTCCTTGTAGAAAACTTGCTGGAGATGAGAGAAGGTCCCGGCGAGTTGTGTTACGTACTTTCCAATTGTAGAAAGTATGTGACCTTAGTGTGAGTTGTAGAAATTTGAATCATATATCATAGAAAATCAATATAGAAATTCCTTGTGTTGAAGTGTGTCTCGTTGTAGAAAATGTCCCTTCGAGATGTGTGGAGGAAAGTTGAATAATATTATAGTAGAGCTAACCTTAATCGAATGGTAGATTTTGTATGTTTGAATTGAGAATAACGTTTTTGCTCTCGATTTCGGAAAATATCCAATTGAAACGCCTGTTTTATTCCATGTTATATTTGTATCCGTCCTTTTCAAATGGGGATGTTTACGAAATTATAAGAAAAACAAGTAAACCTTATTCAATATTACTTTAGAATCAATTCATTTGTACAATTTAATCCTCTTTCCCGTAAGGAGAAGAAGAAAAAGATTCTTTATTCTACAGAAAACCTCTTCCTATAATAGGAAATTATAGTAGATCGAACCTGCCTTACCTAAACTAAAACATATGTTACCTTCATGACTTTATTTTTTCTTTATTGAAATATATAGTATCGTACTAGTGCGTATCACTTTTAAAGTAGAAAAGAATGATGGCAGAACTAGTCTACAAAATGTGACAGTACAATTAAGTCATTTATGTCCATTTTTATAATTTAATCATTTAACCCGTAAGAAGCAGATTCTTTACTCTATGGAGATCTCTTCCTGTTTGTTTCCAAATATTGGTACTACAAGCAGGTTAACTTTGATAGTCTGAAGGCAAGTTAGTTTTACACATAATTTTACCATCGAAAAAATGTTAGTAATCTAAACAAGTTATTACCAGCATATTCTTTACTCCACGGAACCCTCTAGGTGATTATTTACAGAGAATGCTTGTAAAAGTAGGATAAGTAACTTAAGTTTGATACAAGATACTGTAATGAGTCCTTTTGTACCAAAGAATCTGCAACCGTGACTAATAATACTATGTATATAAAGCGTAGCAGTTGTGCGGTCAAATCTTAAGAAATCCCATTACATCCATTACATTTTCTTCTGAGGGTTGCTCTTGCGAGGTTCGAAGCACGATGCCCTTGATAACAATCTATACCTAATAAAGTGCCCCAAATTTACACCGTAGTTGTGACGCAAAGTAAAATTGTAAATAAATATATCCACAATTGCTGCGGCGCTTTTCTACAGCATGGGCAATGTAAACAATTCCTCCACTACGTCTAGCTATAAAGAAGACAGAGAAATGTCACAACAAAATAAGTTTATTTAATAGAGGGTTGAAATATAATAAATTACATCTTGATTATCTCTTTTAATTACCTCTGCATCTTGTATTTTTTTGCTAGTCACTGCTGACACCCTTCGAAGGGTTACGCCCTTTATTTCGGGAGAGATGGTACTTTTTAATAAGGTAGCTTTAATAGTAAAGAAAAAATATTTCTGACTTACAAAAGGCGGATATAAGCTTTCTTCAAAATCACCCCAGGCCCTAAAGCTAGTTTTTAACTTTTTACTCAGAAGATGGCAGCAGCGGAAAAAATTGATTCGCTAGATACCGTGTTTTTTTAACAGAGAAAGGTAATGAAATCTGAAATAATACATAATGGAAAGTTATTAAGTTTATTAACTTTCACTTGATTATAATGATTCTAATTATTTCTAGTAGATAATTAAGCTAAATAGTAACTCATGTAGAACATTCGTTAAGCGAATTTTTAATCATGAATTCAGCTCAACTTGTTGTGCATAACTTAACCTAGCCTAATTGTGGTTAGTTAACCTGTGTACGAGGACCTTGTGTTGTAATACGCAAGAGCGAGACAAACAGGTATACGATCACATTGGGGTCGACGACTCTACTCAGAGTCGGATTTGGAAGTTAGTTTGAGACAACTTTTGCAGTCATTGCACAGAGACTGATCACCCATCATTATCTTAACTGTAGGTTTATTGTGACGCACACTAGATATCTATTAACGCTTTTGGGGCCTGTGGCCCTCATTATGGCGGATCAAGGCCAACATCTATAGCACCGATTACCAGCGCACGTACCAGGACCACCACCATATTCAACATTATTCAACAGAAAACAAAGGAACATTGAAGCAGTATCACGCTCACGCTCACCTCACACCGACAACTCAGGACGACAATCACCACCGTTAAAGAAGACACACACGATCAATGAATCAGGATCATGATGGACATCAACGATCATGAGCAATTTCCGGAACTTTCTCCAAAACATTCTTTCCTTTTGACTAATTTTGACGAAAAATTCAGGAATCCAAAACTTCTCTTTCAACAGCTCAATAAGTACTTCAGTAGAGACATAATCACTCGCATTATACTGACAAGAAACGGCATGATTATAAAATCAATTGATCCGGACATTGCCACAAAAATACGCAACAGACACAGTTTTGAAATCTTCGGTAAATCAGCCAACTTAGCACGTCTAAATAACAAACCACTAAAGCAACCACCACCACCTCGTCGCCAATCTACACTATCAGTCGTCATCAGAGGAGTTGAACCCACAATCACCGACAGTGAAGTAGAATCAGAACTGAAACTTGAAGTCTATTCCATAATCAAATGCATTCGTATCAAAACCAGAACCGGCGAGGCTAGCTTCATGGTGCGTGTCCTCACAAATCATCAAGAAACCATCGATGATCTCTTATCAAATGGCGCTCTCATCTATAAAAAGCATTGCCGTGTTGAGCCTTCACATTCATCACCACCACTTCCGATTCGATGCGAAAAATGTCAAAGTACAACGATCATCATACTTCTAAATGCACGAATAACATGAAGTGTGTTTTATTATCAGAGTCTCACCTCACCAAATCATGCACCAACCTACAAAGACCTCCGGAATGCACAACCTGTGGTCACCTTTCGTTACAAATGTAAAGCACGACAGACAGCTGAACCTACAAAACCTGAACTCATCGTTCTGATCCGCACAACTGAAATTAAAGCCTAAACTACCAGGCCAGTCACCTCAATCTACCAACCGATCACCATTGATCAAGTTCTTGCTTTCATCACTGTTACTCTTCAAAATATCAATCCATTTCACGACATCACATCCTTCAACAAATCCAATACGCAGCCAGATCAACCTTAAATGTTAACTTTAACGCAACCTATTCCGGCCCGTACGTTCAATTTCATGGCAGTGCTTTGGAGACAGAAGTGTAAACAAATCTCATCATCTCATTTGATCATGATTATTATGGTTTTGACGTTCTTGTTTCTAAACATCCGCTCTCTCACCTCGCATAAACCTCTCTTTACACAACTTCTTCTCGAAGAACACGTCAATACATTCACACTTAATGAAACTCATCTCACCTCGAAACACAACTATAAAATAACAGGATATACCCTCCTACGTTGTGACAGTACCATACCAGCACTCCGAGCAAATGATGGAGTAGCAATAGGCTTTCCTCCATGCATAGCCCAAGACAACACCAAGCCAACTTTCCAGAACATCTTATCACCACCATCTATTACAAAAGTATATACATCACCCTAGCGACCATATACATAAGGCCCGGCCACAATATTCCGACAACGTTTTTCACATATATGTCCAACAACTTCTGTCACTACATTATCATGGCCGATGTTAACATTCACAGTCGCACAGCTAGAGAAAAAAACAGACTTTCAAAATCTTATAGAATTACAAACAACCGGAACCATTAATCATATTCCAAAACCCACCCGACCTATTTCCAATACTACTCTTGACGTCATCATCACTTCCACATCATTAGCCGCACGCAACCTCATAGAAGTTTTATACCCTATTGGTAGACCATGTACCAGTGAAACTGAAGATCCAAACTCATCAACGTATCTATCACACATCACAGCCACCTGTACTTCGTTTCGACAAAGCCGACTGGGATGGCTATAGAAACTCCGTACAAACTCATACTAAACTCATAACACCTCCATCGACTGAACATGAACTATACACTGCTCTTGACAACATCCGTAATGTATTTCATCAAGCTTCTACAAAACACATCCCAACCAGCAGCACACACACACATCGTCCAAGCTTACCTCCGCAATATTTACCATTAATAAATCGTTCTCGAACACTTTCGCGACTTTCAACGCACAGGCAACCTTGAATCTCTCCGTCTTCATCGATAATATCAACGTACAGTTCTTAACTACATTAAGGCATATAAACTGCGACAATTAATAAAGACCTGCAACACACTAGCTGAGACCAACCATCCTACCAAGTATTGGAAGCGCTTTAATTCACTCACCGGTAAATACAGTAAATCATCCTACCCACTCATCCAAGAAGAACACGCGCTTCACTCTGACGAAGACAAAGCTAACGCATTCGCTAATTAACTACAAACCATCTTTACTCCACAAATCCCATTCAATCCATGTCAACGACATCTTTCTGAACCTCATCTACAACCTAGCATAGATCACCATCTTCCAGAACACCCACTTTCTGCACCTATCACCACAGATGAAATCATCCAAGCCATCGCCCACAAACCCAATACCGCTCCTGGAATAGACCAAACAACCTACCACCTTCTCAAGGAAGCTCCTATTCACTTAATCCATCTCGTAGCCACAATATTTACCTTCATCCTTCGCACTGGATATATCCCGCCAGAATGGAAAACGTCTGAAACAGTAATGTTTCCCAAACCTCAAAAACCACCGCATGAAGTCTCCTCATACCGCCCCATACAATTAACATCTACCTTCAGTAAAACTCTAGAGAAAATCTTGGTTAAACGACTTCACACTCACCTAGATCATTACAATCTTCTTCCCATCTACCAAGCTGGTTTCCGTCCATCATTCAGTATAAACGATCAACTTCCCAGACTTACAAATGTGATCATTAACCATTACAACACATCACAACCCTTCTGTTTAATCCTTTTCGACCTCGAAAAAGCTTTCGATCGCGTTTGGCACCAGGCTCTTCTCTACAAACTCCGAGCTTTCCGACTACCCGTCACATACCTAGGATTTATTTTCCACTTCCTTAGCAACCGTTTAACCTGCATCAACATTAACTCTGCTATCTCTCACCCTATCTTCTTACACTCTGGAGTACCACAAGGTTCCTCCCTATCCCAACTTTTATAACTTCTTTTTGTAGCAGATTCTCCACCCTTACCACCCAACATCCATCTTTTCCAGTCCGCCGACGATGACACTGCCTTTCTTGCCCTCAGCCACTCCATGCAACATATCAATCGCACACTCACCAAGGCCACCAATAATTTCACCACTTGGTGCAGTAAGTGAGGGCTCACCATAAACTCTCGCAAGACTCAAGTCATTGTCTTCATTCCACCTAGACGCAGATGAAGAGTTCGAAGAAATCCAGAATCGATTTACTATTCAAGTCTCATATGAACCCGTTATACCATCTAAACAAGTAACACCTAGGCATAACCTTCGACCACCCTCTCACATGGCGACCTCATTTACAGAAAATCATCTCAAAAGCAACCAATCGCTTAAATATCCTCAAACGTCTAACAGGTACCACCTGGGGTCTAAAGCCAACAACTATCATCAACACGTATAAACCTTTCCTCCGCCCAGTCTTTACCTATGGGTTCCCGGCATGGATTTCAGCAGACGTCAAATCCTATAAGAAACTTCCAATTCTTGAAAGACATGCCCTCAGAATTGCATACCGGGTAAAACTTCCTAGTCCTACTCATGAACTATATGAACAAATTACATTCCCCCATCTGCTACTCCACCTAGAGAAACTACGGACTAAATGCATCACACGCAAATATGAAGAAAACCATCTACTCCTGCATGACATTATTCAGAATCACGAGACTCATCCTACTCGAACTACATACGTCCAACCACCACTTTCCCTCTTATTCACTCTATACCATTACACATTACCACCCAAACCTTATGACTTTGCATATCTATCAGCTTTTCATCTACCAGACATGCCTCACCACGTAGCCCCCTCATATGTTGCACAGTAATCATCAGTGTACTAATAGGGCCTCACCTGTCTCCATCTATGTTTAGAGAAGCCCCTGAATAAGAAGATTCACAAGCATCTGTCCTTAGTGTCATTACCGTGTTGTGGCGTCCAACTGCATCTCACTCTCATTACCTCATAATCAAAGTACCTTGACACCCAGGTTATGATTATGAGCCAATGCTCATAATATCCAATATTAAGTATAAAGATGAGTAAATAAAGAGTTAATAAAGATGAAAAGAATAAAGAAATAAACCAGTAAATTAAAACCCCATAGCCCACCTTACATTCCTTATAATCACATCATACCAAAACTTCCCTCCCAAATAGACGGTGTAGCCCTTTGGGGGATGCTAGCAACAAGCTAGAAAAAAAACTTGTTGTGCACAGACTCAACCTAGCCTAGCTGTGGCTTGTCAACCTGCATTCGAGGACCTTGTGTAGCATACGCACAGGCGAGACAAACAGGCATACGATCACAATAGGACTGACGGCATTTCTGTGTCGGAGGGTAGAGTTAGTTTGAGAAATCTGACATCATTTCATCACGACTGGACATAGATTCATCAGATTCGTCACTGTGACACTCCTTTCACATGTGTATCTTCTGTTTCTTATTTCCATAATATTCTCAGCCGTCCAACATTCTGTATCTGTCGACATGTCCGACCATCAATAGTCATCTGGAAGACATCGCATGCCTCAGCAAGTTACAGGTCAACCATATCAAGATCCACCATCATATTCATCTACTACTAAAACGAAAGGACAAAGCAGACAAAACGTAGCATTGACAACCATGCTTCATCAACCAATCCTGAACAATCATCATCTTCACCACCAACCAAGAAAGCCCATACTATCAGTGATTCTGACTCTGACCATAGCATGGAACACAGTGACTAGGAAGACTCTCTTTCCGGTACTACTTCAACTCATTCTTTCCTGCTAACAGAATTTGACACAAAGTTCCAGAATCCAAAACTATTTCTTCTTCAGTTTCTGAAATATGTGCCTAGAGACATTATCACTCAGATTATTCCAACACGCAATGGCATCATTATAAAATCAACTGAACCAAATTTAGCCTCCAAAATCAGAAACTAATATAGCCTGGAAATTATTGGTCCATCTGTAGAATTCACGAGACTTGATACTCCACGTCAAAAGCAACAACCACCTCCACGTCGACCACCAATACTTTCTGTAGTTATCCCAGGGGTAAATCCAGAATTATCAGATGACGAAATTCAGCAAGAACTCAAAACCGAAGGCCATATCATCTCCAAATGCATCAGGATAAAAACCAAATCCGGAACACCCAGCTACATGATACGCATTCTAACACCTCATTTACAGACAATCGAAGACTTACTGATAGCTGGTGCCTATATATACAGACGACGATACCGTGTTGAACCCTCTCGTTAACAACCTTCACTACCTACAAGATGCGAACACTGTCAAACCTATAACGATCATCCTACTTCCCATTGTCCTAATACTCCTAAATGTGGCTACTGTACTGGTTCACACACCACTAAAGATTGTTCTAACCTGCACCACCCACCCAAATGCAATACCTGTGGTCAACAGCACAAAAAACCTATGGCTATAAATGCAAAACCCGTCCAGAACCTACCCCAGAATATCCCGGCCTCGTGCTACCTCTCCGCCCTCCAGAACCTAAAACATGCAACCTACCAGTCCTTTCTCCTACACAACCTATTACCATAGATCAATTTCTCTCTTTCATCACCATCACCCTGCAAAATCTATATCCCTTCTAAAAATCCAACGTTCTAACCCAGCTTCAGTTTGCCACACGTACAGTATTAAACATCAACCTTCAACCAACCTACTCAGGTCCCTACATTTTCGTTCATACCAACCCACTCGAGACCACAGTATAACATCGTATACCCATATTTATAATATAACTTTCAATGTACTTCATCTCACTTTGCACTTCCATAACCGCACTGTTTCCATCGGTGTACAACTAGGGCTCACCAGTCTACCATCGCGCCAGAGTAGACCCTGGGCAAGAAGGTTTATTCTTACCTGTCCTTTGTAATGCATTTGGCGTGAAATTGCACTTCATCTCCATTGCTTATTAAACATTATCATCATCGATCCTGAAACCTGACACATGATTATAAGTATAAGCTTATAATTACCACGATCAATGTGATTCAAATAGAATAAAGGATAAATAAATTGTGTAACCTCTCTTAGACCACCCCCAATGTCAAGCATCCTCCTCTCCTGTAAATCCCTGCCCTTTAGAGAGGGCGTAAGCCTCTAGTGGGTGTTAGTGACTCCAGTGACTAACAAAGAGGCCTTAGGTCTCTCGCAAAAAAAACTTGTTGTGTGAAAAAAGGACCTATTATTTCTTCGCATATAAAGTATCTCTTTCATAAAGACATGACGATAGTAAATACGAAGAAAGTGCTTATCACCATTGATTATTGAATCTGTGTTACCTATGCTCCACGTTTCCATGCTCAGTAACTGAAGATAATGAAGAAAACATTGGACTGTTGTCTTTATAATGGCTGACGTTGGATCCGGCTACGATGCCATTTCAACTGACGGAGGACTTCCACCGTTGGATCCAGCCACGATGCCATTAGAACTAACGAAGGCTTCCAGCATTGGATCTGTCTGATTATACACAAAACATATCATTCCTATTTCGACCTTTTCAGCTGATGAAAAGTATCATTTTTAAGTTGAGTCGATGAAGAGCAGATCAGTCAGAAAATGGAAATATCATAAAAGAATATCTTAGCACATTCATTTGCAAGTTGGAATAAGTACCTCGACAGTCTATTTACTGTTTATAACTTCATGCACCTTCATTTCGAATAACTGAGTGTGACAATAGAACTAATCAATACTATTTTCTCTTTTTTGCTCATAAGTACTTTAAGCTAGCCACTTGTTAGTCTTATTTACAGTTAAGGAGTAATGTATTTGTGTGAGAATGGTCTTGAAATTCAATGAAATGATCTTGAAAATGAATATGATAGAATATTTCGGAAGAATAAGGTCGTTTCGAAAATTTAACGAAAGACATTACATTGATTGAATATTATCGAATGAAATAAGATTGAAATTGGAAAAAGACAGATATTCTAATATCATTGAAAGTGTAATAGAATATCAACATTAATTGATGGTTGACTACATTGCAAGTATGTTCAAATGCTAATATCAGCAACTCTATACAGCGCAATGCCCTAACTGAGTTGTAGAAAGAGGCACTAATACCGCGCTGGAGTGGGGAAAGGAAATAAAGATATGGAGAGGGTATTGTACACACTTCCGTTTTAAAAATGCAGAGAAAGGCGTTATATCAATTGGAGTAAGACGAAAAGTATTTGAATGTTATCGAATGGAATAAGAGTGAAATTGGAATAAGACAGAAATTCTAATATCATTCAAAAAGGAATAGAACATGAACAATAATTGATGGTTGACTACACTGCAAGTATGTTTAAATACTAATACTAATATCAGCAAGTATTCTACAGCTTAATGCCGTAACTAAGGCATAGAAAGATGGACTGACAGCGGGGATGGAGGGAGCACGAAATCAAGGTACGCTCGATATATTGTTCATATTTTCGCACCTTCGAAATGGGAACGTGAGAAATAGAGCTTTCTGACCCCCCTTTTGCGAAATTACAAGAGACGGTCCTGCTAGTGTGTAGCTTTTGCTTTGCTTATCTAGTATTATAACTCGTGTGTCAATATTTATATAGATTTTTTTACACTTATCCCTGAAACTACTCACTACTGAATGGAATTGCACCAATCAAAACCAAACCAAATGGAATAAGAACGTTTGGAAATGTATCGAAAGGAATAGAACTTAAAA
>JAGDQP010005482.1:0-56097 GCA_022664845.1 Lepisma saccharinum | reverse complement strand
ATGGAATTGCACCAATCAAAAGAAAACCAAATCGAATAAGAACGTTTGGAAATGTATCGAAAAGAATAGCACTTAGAAAGGAATGCATTGACTACAATGCAAGTATGTTCAAATACTAATACTCGTCTCACCAAACACTCTACAGCCCCCTACCGTAACTAAGGCGTAGAAGGAGGCACTGATACTGGGCTGGAGGGGGCACGAAATGAAGGTACACATGGGATATTGTTCATATTTTCGCATCTCCGAAGGGGGAACGTGAGAAATTGACCTGTCTCACATCCCCCCTTTGATTTTTTTGCGAGAAACCTAAGGCCTCTTTGTATGTCATCGGAGTCACTAACACCCACTAGAGGGTTACGCCTTCTCTAAAGGGCAGGGATTTACAGGAGAGGAGGATGCTTGCCATTGGGGGTGGTCTAAGAGAGGTTACACAATTTATTTATCCTTTATTCTATTTGAATCACATTGATCGTGGTAATTATAAGCTTATACTTATAATCATGTGTCAGGTTTCAGGATTCATGATGCTGATGGTTAATGAGCAATGAAGATGAAGTGCAATTTCACGCCACAGACACTAAAACGGACAGGTGAGGGTGAATCTTGTCCAGGGTCTACTCTGGCGCGATGGTAGACTGGTGAGCCCTAGCTGTACACTGATGGAAACAGTGCGGTTATGGAAGTGCAAAGTGAGATGAAGTACAGTGAAAGTTATATTATAAATATGGGTATATGATATTACACTGTGGTCTCGAGTGGGTTGGTATGAACGAAAATGTAGGGACCTGAGTAAGTTGGTTGAAGGTTGATGTTCAATACTGTACGTGTGGCAAACTGAAGTTGGGTTAGAACGTTGGATTTTTAGAAGGGATATAGATTTTGCAGGGTGATGGTGATGAAAGAGAGAAATTGATCTATGGTAATAGGTTGTGTAGGAGAAAGGACTGGTGGATTGCATGTTTTAGGTTCTGGAGGGCGGAGCGGTAGCACGAGGCCGGGATTTTCTGGGGTAGGTTCTGGACGGGTTTTGCATTTATAGCCATAGGTTTTTTGTGCTGTTGACCACAGGTATTGCATTTGGGTGGGTGGTGCAGGTTAGAACAATCTTTAGTGGTGTGTGAACCAGTACAGTAGCCACATTTAGGAGTATTAGGACAATGAGTAGTGGGATGATCGTTATAGGTTTGACAGTGTTCGCACCTTGTAGGTAGTGAAGGTTGGGAACGAGAGGGTTCAACACGGTATCGTCGTCTGTATAAATAGGCACCAGCTATCAGTAAGTCTTCGATTGTCTGTAAATGAGGTGTTAGAATGCGTATCATGTAGCTGGGTGTTCCCCGGATACACATGTGAGAGGAGTGTCACAGTGACGAGTCTGATGAATCTATGTCCAGTCGTGATGAAATGATGTCAGATTTCTCAAACTAACTCTACCCTCCGACACAGAAATGCCGTCAGTCCTATTGTGATTGTATGCCTGTTTGTCTCGCCTGTGCGTATGCTACACAAGGTCCTCGAATGCAGGTTAACGAGCCACAGCTAGGCTAGGTTGAGTCTCTGAAGGTTTTCTGTTTTTGCTGCTAACCATTGGGTTAGCCCCTCTCGAGGGTAATGCCCTCATTTCGGGGTGAGTTTGAAATTTAAGCCCTAGATTTTTATAATATAGTCGCTGTTCTATGTTTTTCTTCAATAACTTCTATCATCACTTGTACTTTGTTTCTGTTGTGATTACTGTCTCTTTCCATGTATTGCTCGTTGCCTATATTCGAATTTTTTGTCTAAATTTTGAAACGTTTTGTTTATGTTATTTTGTTTAATTGTTTGTTTAGTGTACCTTTAAAGATGCTATGTATTGTGTGCAGTCTATAATTAATAGTGCTTCGACTATTTCGTAGTACTCGTGTCTGTCAGTGATGGAGTTCTGGTATATTGTGCTCAGTAAAGAAAGGTGTGTTCGGATGATTAACTATCTCGGATTAAAGCTGATGTCAGTCTGGATAGTATCCACGAGTAGTGGATGGTCATTTTGATATCTTGTGCTTGTATATTTTAATCGTAATTGTTCTATGTGATGCAGGATGTTTTCAAACTGGACTTGGTCGTATAGTTCTCTAGTCGGACTGGGTAATTTTGTCCGGAAAGCAACTCGGAAAGCGTGACGCTCCAGGACTTTAAGTTTCTCATAATAGAATTCAGCTGTTGTGATCCACGCTGTGAAGCCATATGTGAGTACCGGTCTTAAGAAAGCTTTGTATGTCTTGAGTATTGTTTCTGGGCGCAATCCCCATGTGGCGCTTGTTAGTCTTCTTAGAAGTTTCAATCTGTTGTATGCTGTCTCTGTTACTTTGTTTAGGTATGGTCGCGACGTTAGGTTATGGTCAAATGTTATGTCTAGATACGTAACCTGTTTTTCTGGTTTTATTACAGTATTTTTGACCGTGATGGATAATTTGTTTGGGTTTCTATGCACCTTGGAATGTCTCTTATATGGTATGAATACTATTGCTTGGGTTTTAGTGGAATTGATTTTAAGACGCCATTTGTTGCACCATGATACGAAGCTAAAGGTTGCGGTGTTCAGCTATTGTTTATACTTTGTATGGTTTTAGCTGCAGCCAGGAATGCAGTATCGTCTGCATATTGAAATAGGTGGACTTTGTTTCGTAGGCTTGGGAAGTCTGCTGCATATAGAATGTATAGTAATGGTGATAGTGCAGAGCCCTGCGGTACACCACTGAAGATGAAATATGGATCTGAACTGGTGTTGTTTATATTTACATAGGATAATCGGTTTTTGAGAAACTGGTATGTGAATCTAATATATGCCCCAGGAAGTTTAAGTTTGTTGAGTTTGTAGGTAAGTCCTTGGTTCCACACCTTGTCGAATGTTTTTTCCAAATCGAACAGTACTAAACAGGATGGATTGAGTGAGTTGTAATTTTGTACTATTAAGTTCGTGAGTCTTAGGAGCTGGTCATTTATTCTGAATTTTGGTCGGAAGCCGGCTTGGTATATCGGTAGTAGGCTGTGCTCTGTGATGTGTTGATGTAATCTGTGTACCAATATTCGTTCTAGAATTTTACTGAACACAGTTGTTAGCTGTATTGTCCGGTAGGAGGTAACGGAGTTTGGTGGTTTCTTAGGTTTCGGGAACATTAGCGTTTTTGATATTTTCCAATCATGGGGTATGAAGCCTGTACGTAGGATGAATGTATATATTATTGCCAGTAATTGTATGAATTATGCGGGAGCTTCTTTGATATGACGATTGACGATAGCTTATGTTGTCTATGCCTGGTGCGGAGTTTCGTTTGTTAGCTGTGGATCGATTGATTTCTTCAGTGGTTATTTCTTCAGTGAGAGGTTTAGTTTCTGGCAGTGTATGCCTGATATTGGGTTGAAGTGCTGGGGATTCTGGATTTAGTCTGTCTACTGGATGGCGGTATGAGTTTTGTTGAGGAGGTAGTGTGAATACATCTTGTAGGTATTTGGCAAAGGCATCGGCTTTTTCTTGGTCCGTTGTTTGCGGCGTGTTATTCTGTAGCAATGTATATGGGGTTGAATTGTATTGTCAGGTAAGCATCTTAAACCTTTTCCAATATTTGGTGGGGTGACTCGTTTCTCCTAGTGAGTTGCAAGTTTTAATCCAGCTTCTTAGTATGTAGCTTCTTAGTTGGTGATCGTCCTTTGAAGCTGCCTATGGTGACGGCTTCTAAGTTGCCGGTATATTCACTATAAAGTTGTCTGGAACGTTTTATCATTGGTGGGTACTGTGGTGGTAGCTTTGGCTTTGAATTTGTGATTGAGTATGTTGGGATGTGTGCTTTGCTTGCATCTTTGAGTGCCATTGTCATTCTGTCTACGGTCCAGTAGAGGTCTTCTTCTGTTACAGGTGCATTTAGGTGACCGGTTTGTTGCTCTATTGCTATACGGTACTTGGTCCAGTTCACCATATCAAAACGAGGAATTGTGCGTATAAATGGCTTTTGATTTTTGTTGGCTTGATTATGGCAGTTTAGTGTAAGCTTTACTGGATCGTTGTCGCTTCCGATAGTGTCTAGTACTTCTATCAGACAGTGGCTTGAAAGGTTAGATGATGTTATTACTATATACGGTGTGGTATTGCTAATGGGTCTTGTATGGCGAGGTAATTTTTGGATTTCGCCAGTAGTATTTGTAGTTATGAAGTTGCTGAATCTGGTTTTCTGTCGGGCTGTTCTGCTGTGAAGGTTTATGTCAGCCATGATAATATAGTTGCGGAAGTTGTTTGATATGTACTGAAAGAATTCATATGGTATCGGATGTGTGGGTCTGACATATATTGTGGCTACTTTGAAATACAGAGATTTAAAATACAGTGTTGCGATAAGGTGCTCCGGTAGATTTGCTATGTTAGGTTGGTGTATCCTATAGCCTATTGACGCCTGGAAGCCTAAGAGTACGCCGACGTTTGCCCTTTGTGCATTTGTCTTGATGTCATTTCTTATTATTTAGTTATTTCTTATTTTGCATTGCTTTTTTGGTGTTAGGTTGGTTTCATTTAGCAGGAAGTTATTTATGTTCTCTTCCAGTAGGAGTTGATCAAATAGTATTTTGTTCTTAGTTACTGATCTGATATCATGAATGAAAAACCAATAGTCATAGCGAAGTAGCATTCAATGTTATTGCTGTTTTGTTTACCTCTATACTTGGGTTTCATAATATGATGCATAAAAGTGAACGTACGGACCAGAGTATGTAGCATTGAAATTGTCCCGAAGTAGCATTTAGCTGCGTATTGTACTAGTTGTAGTATATGAGGTCTTAGGAACGGATGGATATTTTGTAATGTCATGGTTATGAAGCCAAGCATTTGTTCTATTGTCACTGGTTAGTATATTGAAATGGGTTGAGCTGATCTTGATGGAGTGTGATCTGTTTTTTCCTGTGTTCTTACTGGTACTACAAGATGTGTTTTTTGTTCTTCAGGTGCTGGTTTTGCCTTACACTTGTAGCTGTACTGTGCACTGTGAGCATTTCGGTTGTTGTTGTAGGTTTGTACATTATCGGGTATTATGTGGCACACTGCAGAAGTTACATTTCGATTGTTTTGTACATTTAGCTGTTGTGTGTTCATTGCACGTTTGTCACTTCTCGCAACGTATTGGTTGTAGTTGAGTTGTTTGCGATGGTTCTACACGGTGTCTTTTCCAGTATATCATAGCACCATTTGTTAGTAAATCGTCGATTGTCTCTTGAGATTTTGCTATTACCCTTACCATGTAGGTTGGACCTTTCTTGCACATGGTACGGATACATTTGATGATAGAATACCCTTCTAGTTGTAGTTCATTCTGTATCTCCTCATCTGTTTATGATGGTAGGACGCCACGGATTACTACGGAAAGAGCTGGTGGTGATTTAGAAGACGGCATTTGTTTCGGTTCACGTTTGTCAAGCTGTGTGATCTTGGTGTTTTTTTTTTCGAATATTTCAAAGGAACAATTGTCCTTAATAGTTTTCATCAGATTCGGATCTGGATATTTCAAAATGTAGCCATTCCTAGTTGGCGTAATTTGAGTTATTGCTGATCGAGGTATGTACTTAGTCAGCTCGAAGAATATTTGCTTGTTATTTTGAAATCTAGTGTCGAAGTTTGATAGTAGATGCTTTGAAGTTGTGCTTAATCATGTTCTACATGCGTTACTATTTAGCTTAATTATCTACTAGAAATAATTAGAATCATAATTACCAATTGAAACTTAATAACTTTCTATTATGTATTATTTCAGATTTCATTACCTTTCTCTGTTAAAAAAAACATGGTATCTAGCGAATCAATTTTTTCCGCTGCTGCCATCTTCTGAGTAAAAAGTTAAAAACTAACCTTAGGGCGTGGGGTGATTTTGAAGATAGCTTATATCCGCCTTTTGTAAATTAGAAACATTTTTTCTTTACTATTAAAGCTACCTTATTAAAAAGTATTCCAATATTGAAAAAAGTGTTCCGTTTAGACAATAACATGATAGGAGTGTAAAAGTATTGTAATGACCTTACTATAGCTTCATATGTTATATTCAGAGTATTGCGAGGTGCTCCCTAGATGGTTGTACTTTTGTACCTGTAAAAGCGAAGTGAGCAACTTTTTTATATTTTATGTAATTGTCAAGTGCAATATTAAATCAATAGCACTAGTTTTAAAGGAGATAACTAGCAATTGCTAATTTAATAGACATTGTCGTCAAATGTAATCAGAGTGGGTTATAGATCAAGTATACCAGATAAATATATGTACTAGGTATGTAAGTAGTACTTGTCAGGTAAAAGATGCGTCTATTCTTAAATATACGTTCACTTCCAACTCATAAGCCTTTTTTTGAACAGCTGCTTCTAGAATAAAAGATCAATGCTTTCCTCTTAAACGAAACCTATCTCAATCCTACCAGCATCTGTAAAATACCACGCTACTCACTCCTTCGAAACGACAGTTTACTCCCGGCACTCAGAGCAAACGGTGGCACTGATATAGGTTTTTCACCTTTCATACCTTATCGTTTACACACGCCTCAAATACCCAATCTACCAGAACACATAATTACAACTCTATACTATAAAAATAATTACATCACCCTTGCAACCATCTACATCCGTCCGGGTCATCCCATACCGTATCCGTTCGTTGCACATATCTCAAATAATTTTCGTACATATATTATCATGGCCGATATTAACATACATAGTCGCCCAGACAGAGAAAAAATAGCTTTTCAACAATTCATTGAATTTCAAACCAAAGGAACTGTACATCAACTTCCGAAACACACCAGACCAATTTCAAATACCACACCGGATATTGCAATAACCTCAGCCAACCTAACACAACGTTGTAACTTCGATGTATTAGACCTAATAGGAAGCGATCATGCCCCCATAAGACTCACTTTAAGCTGCTAAACTCAACCTTTCACACAAACGAACATACCACTGAGAAAAACACTACGTTTCGACAAAGGAGACTGGATCGGATACAGAGATTATATCAATACCCGCTTGAACCCGAATATCTTACTGACTACTGAAACTGACTTTTATAATCAAATTTACACCATTACCAACACTCTTCATTCTGCATCCGAAAAATTCATCCCACAAACCACTCAACATCCCTACAGACCCAAACTTCCTCCACAATATTTACCACTTATACAACGATCCACACATCTCTATCGTGACTACCAGAGAACCGGAAATCCAGAATCACTTCGATTACATCGACAATTACAGAGAACTGTTCATAATTACCTTAAAGCATATAAACTGCGACAGTGGGTTAAAACATGTAATAATCTTGCAGACACATCTCACCCGACAAAATATTGGAAAAAATTCAATGCACTTACCGGTAAATACACCAGAACTTCATAAACCCTCATACAAAACAACCAGGCATTACACACTGATGATGAGAAAGCCAATACATTTGCAGACTACCTTCAAGAAATATTCACCCCTTCGCCTCCTTTCAACCCTTTCGTACGTCATCCCGCGGAACGATTAGATCTCTCATCTCCCCATCTACAGTCAAACATTAACCATACTCTCCCGGAACACCCACTTACTGAACCCATCACTCCTGAAGAAATTACCCAAACATTAGCACGTAAACGCCAATCTGCACCAGGCATTGACACCATAACCTATAGACACCTTAAAGAAGTTCCCTACTCCCTCATCCAACTCCTTGCAATACTTTACACCTTCATCTTGCGTACCGGCATTTTCCCACTACAGTGGAAGACCTCTAAAACCCTAATGTTTCTTAAACCATAAAAACCTGCTCACTCAATCTCTTCTTATCGACCAATCCAACTTACCTCTGCACTCAGTAAAACTTTAGAAAAAATCCTCGTCCAACGATTACATCTCCATCTAGACCACCACAATCTCATACCTCTCCACGAAGCCGGTTTCCGTCCCAACTTCTAAATCAATGACCAACTCCTCCGCCTCGTCAATACAATTACAAACCACCTCAATACCTCCCAACCATCATGTCTCGTCCTGTTTGATTTAGAAAAAGCGTTTGATAAAGTTTGGCACACAGCACTTATCCACAAACTCCGATCCTTCCAACTACCTATAACCTACATTCGTGTCATATTCAATTTCATTACGAACCGTCTTGCCTACATTTCAATCAATTCCAGCCTATCACATTACATTTTCCTGCACTGTGGGGTCCCTCAAGGATCCGCTTTATCACCTTTACTATACTTACTCTTTGTTGCCGACATGCCCCCTTTACCTCCCAATATTCACCTATTCCAATACGCTGACGACACAGCATTTCTGGCCTGTAGTAAAAACATCCAAAATATAAACAGAACCATGACAGACGCTATCAACTCCGTTACCTCTTGGTGCAGTAAGTGGGGATTCTCCATTAATTCACATAAAACCCAAGCCATCGTTTTCCTTCCTCCTAAACATCACTCACGTTTTCAACGAAATCCGTCACGTCTCACTTTATCTGTTCATCAAAACCCAATCCTAGCTTCAAAACAAGTCACATACCTCGGACTTAAACTTGACCAACACCTAACCTGGCGACCTCATCTCAAAACCATCATTAGCAAAGCGTACAATAGACTAAACTTACTTAAACGCCTTACAGGAACCACATGGGGGCTAAAACCAGAAACAGTGCTAAACACATATAAAGTATTCCTACGCCCGGTTCTCACTTACGGATACAACGCCTGGATTGCCGCTGACCATACATTCTATAAAAAAACTCCAAATACTTGAAAGACATGCCCTCCGTATTGCGTATCGAATAAAACTTCCCAGCCCGACCCAAGACCTATATGACAGACTAACTTTCCCACACTTACTATATCACCTAGAAAAACTACGGATAAAATATGTTACAAGACGTTTCGAAACTAACCATCTGTTCTTCCATAATATCATCATCTCACACGAACAGCAAAACCAATCCTCTACTCACAGGCATACACCATTATCACTTCTCTTTACACTATACCGCTACACCATACCTCCAAATCACCCTGACATACCATTCATCTCTGCATACACCACACCGATCATCCCTCATTATTTAGCACCTACATATTCTGCACAGTGATCATCTTGAACGTATAGGGCCCATCTGTCTCCATCACGATCTAGAGTAGCCCTAGATCAGAAGATAATCACTCATTCGTCTTATTTGTGCCAAAGTGTTGTCTTGTCAAATATTATAAAAGCATTATACAAACTGCCTTTTTTTATCCTTAAAGCATGATTATGAGAAAACTTATAATGACCTTGTTGAAAAGAATAAATAAAGATAAAAAGATCCAAAATAAAATCTCTTTGCCCACCCACCTCTTTCCCAAGATCCACATTTCTTTAGCCATCTCTTCCCAAATAGAGGGTATAGCCCTCTGGGGGTGCTAGCCTGGCTAGCAAAAAAAAAAATACAAGATGCGCAACTTAACCTAGCCTAACTCTGATTTGTTAACGAACTACCGAGGACCTTGTATAGCACACGTACAAGAGATATCAGTCCGTATACGATCAGATTAGGATCGACGGCATATTTCCAGTGGCAGAGGGTGCAAGTTAATTCGAGATATACAATACCAGTCATTGCACAGCGAATGATCATTCTATCCATCATTGTGTTGTATACACTAAATGTCCTCTCATTATTTCTCGTTAACATGACTGACAAACATCAGACAGGACGTCACCGTCTACCTCCGACTGTTCCAGGGCCACCAGCTTACCAAAATCCACCAGAGTATACACCAGGAGCTACAGGAAAACATAAACTTTATCCAGATCAACATTCTTCCTCTACAAGACCAGAGTCTCTCACTGCAAGCCAATCAGGACGGACCACACTAGTATCACCACCATCGAAAAGGACTCATACCATTAGCACTTCAGATTCGGATTCAGAATATATGGACCTGGCTAATCAAACTGACTCTCTTGGAAAAGAACAAGCTTCATACTAATTTCTTCTCACAAATTTTGACAAGAAATATCAATTACCGAAACTCTTGCTACAGCAATTCATCAAATATTTTCCTCGCGACGCTATCGCTCGTATAATTCCAACTAGAAACGGCATCATTTTTAAGTCGCCAAATCCAAAACTAGCTACCATCATCCGAAATAAACACAGCTACGAAATCTTCGGGAAATCAGCTAAACTAACTGCAATGGAGAATACATCTATCAGACATCCACCACCTCCACGAAGACCACCAATACTGTCCGTAGTAATCAGAGGAGTTGAGCCAACCATCACAGACGAAGAAGCTGAACTCTCGTCTGAGTGACATATAATTATCAAGTGCCTTCGAATTAAAACCACTTCAGGAACACCAAGCTATATCATCGGAGTCCTTCCCAACAATCAAGACACCATCAATGAGTTACTTACAACAGGGGCATATATTTACAGAAGACGATATCGGGTCGAACCTTCTCACTCACCGCCTCCTTTACCTCTGAGATGTTAAAAAAGCCAGCAATACAATTCTCATCAAACTTCAGCTTGTCCCAATACTCCTGCATGTGCATACTGTGCCGGACCTCACAACACAAAAGACTGCTCAAACCTACAACAACCGGCTAAGTGCAATAACTGTGCAACATCCAACCTTCAGCTACAAACAAAAAGGTCTTCCCACACCAAAAACCGAAAATCCGGGTCTTGTCGTGCCTGTCCGAACTCCTGAAACGAATACACAGATCCCACGCATTACATCCATGACACCACATCACAATTCCTAACCTTCATAACAGTCGCTCTCCAAAACCTCTCTATTCCTTCCAACGCCAAGAAGTCCTGCACCATCTCCAATTCGCCGCCCGTACAATCCTCAACACCAATCTGCAAGCCACCTACTCCGGTCTCTATATACTCGTACATACCAACATCTTAGAAACAGAAGTATAACTTTCCCAATGACTCCTAAATTAATCACTCTTCCATTATTCCCTTCATTGATTGCAATGTATCCATCAGTCCATCAGTGTACGACCAGGGCCTCATCTGTCTCTCATCAAGCCCAGAATTGCCCCTGGGCAAGAAGACTGTCAATAACCTGTTTGGTCTAAATGTATGTGTCATGGTAGTGCACTTCATATTCATATTTCACTCACTCCACTATCGTTGATTTCCCTTACCAAAATTAATGATTATAAGCGAAGCTTAAAATATCTAAGTTATAAAGATTAAGAAAAATAAAGAATAATAAAATATTATTACTCCACTTCGACAACCTACATTAAAATATTCCTACATATCACCAAACCCTCTCTCCCGAAATAAAGGGCGTAACCCTTTGAAGGGTGTCAGCAGTGACTAGCAAAAAAATACAAGATGCAGAGGTAATTAAGAGGGGTAATCAAGATGTAATTTATTATATTTCAACCCTCTATTAAATAAACTTATTTTGCTGTGACATTTCTCCGTCTTCTTTATAGCTAGACGTAGTGGAGGAATTGTTTACATTGCCCATGCTGTAGAAAAGTGCCGCAGCAATTGTGGATATATTTATCTACAATTTTACTTTGCATCACAACTACGGTGTAGCTTTGAGGCACTTTATTATATATAGCTTGTTATCAAAGGCATCGTGCTTCGAGCCTGCAAGAGCGACCCTGAGAAGAAAATGTAATGGAATTTCTTAAGATTTGACCGCAACGTTTTATATACATAGTATTATTAGTCACGGTTGCAGATTCTTTGGTACAAAAGGACTCATTACAGTATCTTGTATCAAACTTAAGTTACTTATCCTACTTTTACAAGCATTCTCTGTAAATAATCACCTAGAGCGTTTCGTGGAATAAAGAATCTGCTGGTAATACCTTGTTTAGATTACTAACATTTTTTCGATGGTAAAATTATGTGTAAAACTAACTTGCCTTCAGACTATCAAAGTTAACCTGCTTGTAGTACCAATATTTGGAAACAAACAGGAAGAGATCTCCATAGAGTAAAGAATCTGCTTCTTATGTGTTAAATGATTAAATTATAAAAAAGTCAATAAATGACTTAATTGTACTGTCACATTTTGTAGACTAGTTCTGCCATCATTCTTTTCTACTTTAAAAGTGATACGCACTAGTACGATACTATATATTTCAATAAAGAAAAAATAAAGTCATGAAGGTAACATACGTTTTAGTTTAGGTAAGGCAAGTTCGATCTACTATAATTTCCTATTATAGGAAGAGGTTTTCTGTAGAATAAAGAATCTTCTTCTTCTTCTCCTTACGGGAAAGAGGATTAAATTATACAAATGAATTGATTCTAAAGTAATATTGAATAAGGTTTACTTGTTTTTCTTATAATTTCGTAAACATCCCCATTTGAAAAGGACGGATACAAATATAACATGGAATAAAACAGGCGTTTCAATTGGATATTTTCCGAAATCGAGAGCAAAAACGTTATTCTCAATTCAAACATACAAAATCTACCATTCGATTAAGGTTAGCTCTACTATAATATTATTCAACTTTCCTCCACACATCTCGAAGGGACATTTTCTACAACGAGACACACTTCAATACAAGGAATTTCTATATTGATTTTCTATGATATATGATTCAAATTTCTACAACTCACACTAAGGTCACATACTTTCTACAATTAGAAGGTACATAACTCAACTCGATGGGACCTTCTCTCATCTCCAGCGAGTTCTCTACAAGGAAACAGAGTTGACTGATAAAGATATAACATGGAATAAAACACGTGTTTCATTTAGCTACCCTCTGAGGGAAATTGGAAAGCAAGAGAAGATTGAAAGCTGTCTCCTCTCGTGGTAACACTACATTTTATGCTAAATGGTCTGTTTAATTAAATATACCATCATAAAATCTCCTACTTTCAAGAAAGGAATCTGAAAGAACATACGATTCACCTACTTTCAAGAAAGGAAACTTCTTTTATATTAGAAGTTATTCCACCTATGTGAGGATAATAAAGTCAGATACAATCTTTTCTTTATTCCACAATTGATGGTCGGAAGGTCCAAGTGTTCATGAAAATCAACCCTAAGACTAATTAGGACTTCCTTTTGTTTTACAAACATGCTTCCTTTTCTTACACTTTGCTCAAACACTCAATTAAAACCAATCTTAAGATTTACTTTCTACAATCATAAGGTAACTGAAAGTTCGAGGGACATTCTTCCATCTCCAGGGACTTTGTACAACACAGGGCTCTGCACCAAACTTTCTGCATTAGTTTTCATGTAAAGTTGTGATGTTTATGATTGTACTAAATACTCAATTGAAACAGATATTACAATTAGGTTATCCTGATCAAAAGTTATGAATACTCATTATATACAAGAATTATTCTAACCCATTAAAATCCTGATCTAAAACCACACTCTCTACCCTACTTTAAAAATTGCTCAATAGATGGCGTTAGAGTTTTTTCGTATTATCCCATCAACAATTTTAATGGTAAAATAACTGTTTTTCTTTTTTCTTTTATGCAGAAATGTTCTTAAATATACATTTTCACTCTAGCAAACATAAATTAAACAAACAAGATATGAATTCATAATCATTGTTAACTTAATAACAAATTCTCATAGCTGCTTTACTGTATAAGAAGTGCTAAAACTTTTCAAAGTTCCCCTACTATACCTACTATATGTTGCAGACTTACCGAGCCCACCGAACAATGCTCATCTGTTTCAATACGCCGACAATACTGCTTTCCTAGCTACTGCCAAAACTGTGCACAGTATAAACAACATCCTAAACGCCGCTATCCATAGCTTCGTTACTTGGTGCAACAAATGGCGACTCAAAATAAATTCGAACAAAACCCAAGCAATAGTCTTCATACCACGTAACAGACGATCCAAAATTCATAGAAATCCAAATAAACTAGCCATTACAGTGGACCATACAACAATAAAACCAGCAAAACAGGTCACATACCTTGGCGTAATTTTCGACCACAAACTAACATGGAAACCATACCTAAACAAAGTCACAGAAAAAGCATATACCAGGCTGAAGTTACTCAGAAGACCAACGGGCACAACATGAGGACTGCGTCCAGAAACAATACTCAGCACTTACAAAGTCTTCTTACGACCAGTCTTAATATACGGTTTTACAGCATGGATCTCAGCAGCAGCCTCTCACTATGAAAATTTGAAAGTCTTGGAGCGACACACCTTCCGAATTGCCTTCCGTGTCAAACTCCCTAGCCCAACCAGAGAGCTCTATGACCAAGTACCGTTCGAAAACATCCTAAGCCACATAGAAAAATCAAGATTAAAATACATAAGTTCAAGATACCAAAACGACCATCCACTACTCGTGGATACCATAGAGACTGATCTGAGCTTCAACCCACGAGAGATATTAATCCAAACACCACTTTCACTACTGAATACCATATACCAATACTCCATAACTGACGAGCACGAGAACTTCGAAATGGCCAACTCACTATCAACACCCTCACAGAACCAATAATCAAACAGGAAAAAAAAGCTAAAATACTTCACATCTACAAAGATTAAATTTGCCTATAGGCAACGACCAATACCCCCACAAAAAAAACATGATGATGTAAGATAGTAGAGAAAACACAGACCAGCGAATAAAAATTATAAAATATAATGTTCAAAACCATTCCTAAATGAGTGGGTAACCCTCAGAAGGAACTAACCCGCGGGTTAGCAGCAGCAAAAAAAAATTCAAAGTTCATAACTTAACCTAGCCTAGTTTGGGTTCGTTCACATGCTTTCGAGGACGTTGTGTTGCACACGCACAATCGAGACCAGTAAGCATACGATCTCAATAGGATCGACAGCACTTTTCAGTGTTGGAGGCTGAAAGTTAATTTGAGGCAGCAGTCATTGCACAAAGACTGATCATCTCATCAGCCATCTTCATTCCCATATTCATCTTTGTTTTCCTAATTATTTCACGGGCTTCGGCCACAGAACGGATAAATATGGCGGACGGTTTTCACAAGGGACTCCCGGCTCAGGTTGACACTCCTACACACGGCGTTTGACCAACCGCTCAATATTCCCGAGGTTCTGGAAAAGAAACTAAAACTGACCATCGCTCTCGTTCACGTACTCATATTCGCGGTTCTACTACTAATCATCCAGATTCACCACCACTCAAGAAACAGCATGTACATCAAGAGAACGAGAAAGAAAACGAATCAGACGATATTATTACAGAACAAACATGAGCACCACTTCTGAACAACTCTATACCTTCATGATCAGTAACGACGATACGAAATTCCAAAACTCAAAACAACTTCTAGCCCAACTCTGCAAATACGTTCCTCGCAAAACCATCAACCAGATCATTCCTACACGTAATGGCATGCTTATCAAATCACCTGATTCAAACCTTACAACATACATCCGTAACAAACATAGTCTTGAAATTTTCGGTAAATCAGCAACAATGACCAATCTCACTTCACAACGCAACAAGCAACCCCCACCCCCACAAAAACCTCCGATTCTATCTGTTGTCATCTGCGGTGTCGATCCAAGTTGGACAGAAGAAGAGATCACTGAGGAACTCCGTCAGGAGGAGTATGAATTCACGAAAGTCATCCGTATAAAATGCAATTCTGGCCCTACCTATCTAGTTCGAATTCTCACTTCACATGAAACCATCAATGATCTTTTAACTTTAGGAGCCTACATCTATCGTAAAAGACACAAAGTAGAACCATCACGCATTGCACCACCCATTCTAATCAGCTGTGAGAAATGCCAAAGTTATAATTCAGATCCAACCCATCAGTGCACGAATCAGCCCAAATGCGGTTTCTGTCCAGGTCCATATGTGCATTTCGTTACCGTACCACCGAAACAATCTACCTAATCACCTGAATTCACCCTTCCTTTCTTTATGGATTTAGTAATATTATTTGTAAATATTAACTCACTCATCCAACATAAACCTCTTTTCGAAGCACTCTTACTCGAAGAAAAAGCGAACACATTCCTCCCCAACGAAACCCATCTTACTGCTCGATCATCCTGCAAAATTTCTGGTTATCGTCTTCATCATCACGAAAGCACCATACCTGGCTTCATCATCACGAAAGTCCTACAGACCAATACAATTAACCCCCACCCTTGGCAAAATCCTTGAACGCATACGGGTCAAACGTCTCCACCTACACCTCCAGCAATGTCACTTGCTGCCAGACCATCAGGCAGGGTTCCGCCCAGGATACAGTATTCAGGAATAAATCCTTCGTCTCACCAACCATATCACGAATCACTACAATACCTGAAAACCATCCTGTCTTGTTTTATTTGATTTAAAAAAGACTTTCGACAAAGTCTTGCTCAGAAAACTCCTCAATTTTCATCTTCCTGTTGCTTACATCCGATATATTTACAACTTTCTCGCAAATCGTATCGCTTATATAAACATCAACAACGTCAGCTCATACCCTATATTTCTCCATACAGGTTTTCCTCAAGGATCAGCACTATCACCTCTCCTCTATTTACTCTTCAGTACTGACTTGTATACATTACCTCCGAATATTCAAATCTTCCAGTAATCAGATGACACAGCATTCCTCGTTACAGCCAACACTACCCAGCAAATTAACAAAACTCTACAGACTGCCATCAACTCATTCAGTCACTGGTGTAACACTTGGCAACTTACCATAAATGCAAGTAAAACACAAGCAATAGTTTTCTTACCACCGAAACAACGCTCTAAAGTTCAACGAAATCCCACTTGCCTCAATCTCAGACTAAACCAAACTCGCATCAAACCGACAAACACTGTTAAGTATCTTGGAATCACTTATGACCGTCACCTCACATGGACTCATCATTTAAAATACCTTACAGTTAAAGCATACAACCGCTTAAATCTTCTCAAACGTTTTACCGGAACCACAAGGGGTCTCTCACCAATTGCCATCCTAAACACATATAAATCATTCCTCAGGCCTGTACTTACATACGGACAAGTTGCTTGGATGTCAGCCTCACTCACTTTTTACAATAAGTTGGAAATTCTCGAAAGACATGCCTTCCTCATTGCTCACAGAATCAAACTTCCCAGCCTCACAGCCGATCTATACGACCTCATCACCATTCCGCACATCCTTTACCATCTCGAAACATTAAGACAAAAGTACATCACCAAACGCTACGAAAATTTTCACCCACTACTATTAGACACACTGCATCACGATGCTACCTTTCATCCACAACACCCACCGCTAATCACTTGTCCCATTTCACTACTCATAAGCATATATATTTCCATACTCCCCGATAATCATCCGGAAATACTTCAGCTTACCCCCTTCTCAGCCCCGCGGCCACCCGATTTCATAATTCCATCAGTCGCACAGTAACCCATTAAGACTAACAGGGCTCATATTGTCTCCCATCAGTGCTCCGAATTGCCCCGGAAACAGAAGATAACATGCATATGTCTACACTAATGCTTCCTTTGTTGTGATTGTGGTGTGCTAGCACTTCATCTTTCATATATTCTCATCCTCAGCTTCCACCGAAATTAATGCTTACGATGAAAAATCGTAATAGTCCTGAATTTGTAAAAATAAACAAATAAAAAATAGTTCCGATAGAAGCTCTCAGCCCATCAACATTTCCAAACTCCTTCCATTCCCTAACGATCCCTTCCCAAAAAGAAGGCGTAACCCTCTAAGTGGGTAATAGCCTTGGCCTAACCATGGCTATTTGTAAAATAAAAAATTCAAAGTTACTCCAGGAAGCCAAACTTGGGAAATAAAAAATACGGTGTTCGAAGGATACCAAGTGAAAAAAATGTACATTTTTTACCAAAAAGAAAGGAAGTACCCTATTTATTCGTTCAGTTCTTCCCCATTTCTGTCCCCTCTTGCTCACATTGAGTTTGTTCTCAACTTTTGTTGTCTCTTTCTTTCCATGACCGAGGATTTCTTTCCAACTTTGTTCGTTGTTTCTAAACCTGCTCGGTCTTTCTGCTTTTATTGAATGTTGTTTCCAACCCTGTTTGGTCTTTCTGTTTTTATTGAATGTTGTTTCCAACCCTGATGTTTTAGTGGCTTGTTTTTATTCATTTTTGTTACCAACTCTGTCTTGCTCCTTTGTTTTCATACATTTGGTTAGCAACCCTGTTTGTTTGCTTCCTCCTTGTTTTTTAATCGATTTAGTGAACAACTCTGTTTGTTCGCTTCCTCTTTTGCTTTTCATGGATTTGTTTACCAACCCTGTTCCGTTCTTCTTTCCTCATCTTATAGAGGAATGATCTTTCCAGGCGCCATCTTAGATAACGTCATCAGCATTTTTAAATCGCGATCTAGTACAAACAACTTCAGCTAACCTCCCCATTTTGTCAACTCTCTCCTGTGCTGTCACGTGATGGGAATTTCCACACCATATCTTCGCTGAGCCACGTGTGGTATGACGTCATTTTTCTCGCTAAAATTCACCCGTAGTCTTATACAAACACGTCTTACGTCACCTCAAGCCATCTCCACCCAACCTGCGTGGCTCATAACGTCATCATTGCCGCCATCTTGGAATTCAATCATTCTTGAAATAAAGTATTATGCAACTGCCACAAATTTCCCCACAACCTTGGACAAACACTCCTGCCGTCAGCATCCACCTCTAGGCCATCTTCAAGAAATTCACTCGTAATCTTCTAGGAACACAGAAACCAAAGGACTTCCGTACACCGCCAAAGGTTTTTCCTGTCGCGATCCACCCACCCCAATGATTTTCCTGTCGCGATCCACCCACCCCAATGAGTTTGTGTAACGAGTTTACAGTATTTCTACTGAAGGGTCCATGAAAGCTGATTTCTTGTAAAACACATTTTAAACTTCAACTCTCCCGTTTAGTCCCATGTATTTCATTTTCTGAAAACCGCTTTTAGATTGAAACTTTCTGAGGGGTTATCTGTCATTGTGTAGTATCTGTTACGAGTGGAAACCCAATTTCTCTAGAAAATGGACATCGCCCCTTTTTGCCCTGGACTGTTCAACCTTTTTCTACCCCATCAGTTTGTTTGCAGCTGAGAGGAAAATACATGTAGAGGATATATTCGATAATTCGGCACAAATCAACATAATGCATTAATATAATAACACTGAAGATGACCACATCAATTTAGCTAACTTAACTGATTTCTAAGTAACAACATACTCGAAAATTATTTCTTAAATAGCAATTTTGACCAGATTCAAAAGTGAATCAAGCTCACTTTACAAGTGAAACAACTTCATGCAAGGTTAGGCTTAGGCTGAATTAAAAAAGCTCTGATTCACGGGCATTTGTATTGAACGCTGTGGATGATGTCAGATCTCTTAGAAAATAAATGTCTAAAGCAATTACATTCTACTATCAGAATTTTAGGGATCTAAATACAAAGTTAGCAACTTACATTTAAATACACTTAACTACAATTATACTATTATTAGCTTAACTAAAACTTGGGTTCATGATAATATATTCGATAGTAAAATTCTTAACGAAAGATAGAGATTATTTAGAAGAATTTGAAATTACAAAAGAGCAGGCGGGGTGCTAATAGCGATAAAGGATTATATTAAGGCCTACAATTTTCACACTGGCGAAAACGATATTGAAGTAGTTGGTGTTAAAATAAAAGTTACCGAAGGAAACATTAGTTATTTCTGTATATTTTAAGCCGAATAAAAACTCAGAAATTTACAAGAATTTTTTTGCACTTTTTGAAAGAAGAGAAGAATGTGGAGTTTTCAAGGATATTATATTTGGTGATTTCAATCTACCCTGTATCGTTGGAGGTTGGTTCTGGTGATGATTTGATGTTAAGTGGATCTGTTTGTAAAATACTATGTATTTTTTTTTTATCGTTGCACAATTTGAAATTGATAAACAATGTTAAAAATCATGATGTTAGAACCAGGGGCGGACTGGAAATATTAGGGCCTAGGCCGCGGTTACCAAGGAGGGCCCTCAGACTATTACACCAATTTCTAAAATAGCGTACAGTGAACATCTACTATGAGCCATCGCGTTATGTAGTTATAAATTCGTTGTTACTTGGTAGTTTTTGCAAGCTATGATTTATCATTGGTCATTGGAAATTTGATGTCACAGCAAGTTTTAATCAAACAGCAAAGCACAGTATTTCAGAAACATAAACTCTCGAGAGAATATTCTACAATTATTATTGTATTGCCATATAGTAACTGAAACATGAAACAAATAATAGCCAATAACGTTTTACTGTGGAATGAACAGAACAGCTTACTGAAAATTGAAACACTAAACAATTAATAATAACTTTTGACTGTGGAATGGACACGACAGTTTTACTGAAAATGGAAAACACCGCTGAAACACTAAACAACTAATAATTTAAAAAAGTTAAGATTCTTTTCAGTTCAGATGATGAATTGCAGAGTTCCTAAATAACTTCGTCCGCAGACACTAAATTTAACATGTCTTTTTCCATTCTCATTAGTAAAAATGTGTCCAAAATGTCTTCAGACAAACTAGCTATGAGATTTGTTTTCACCAAGACAAAAGCGTAAAATACCCTTTTATACTTGGCACTGCTCATCTTTCTGAAACAGGAAATTGCTACAAATAGGCCTATAGGCAGGGAATTTTTCCGTCAAATGTTGGCGAAATTCTTGCAGCGCAGACCTTATTAGACTACTTTTATTTTCTTCTATATAGAGTAAACTGTAACTTCCTGAAATAATAGCAAACTTCGTTTTACGACGTGCTGACTTTGTGCTGTCTGTTGCAAATTTAATAACTTGCTTGTTTTGCTTCCTGAAGCAAGCAAGCAACTAAATGTGAAATCCAGAAAGCTTTACGCGGGTATATAATTACAATTATAATGATGAAAAAGCAATGAGGTTTATGCACTGCATCATGTGACACCGGGAAATATTCAAGATCCGTCAGCAACTTTGTAGAACTTTATACAGGTTACCTCCACCCACACAATGTAAACAAATGACGTCATTGTAGACTCAGTGACACTTTTCTATCAATTTGGAGTGTTCGATCAAAGTACGACCTTTGTTTGCCTAAACATTGAAATATTCCCTCTTGTGTCAGCCTTCAAATATTGATCGAACACTCCAAGATGGAAAAAAAAAAAAAAAAAAATTCACAGACTACATTGTCATTTGTTTACATTGTTTGAGGTAGCGTGTATAAAGTTCTACAAATGCTGCTGATGAACCTTGGATGTTTTTAACGGCACCATGTGATCAAAACACCTCTGTGACGTAACGTGAATCAACCTCATACAGTAGACGCAAAAATAATTACTTGCCCGCTAAGGAAGAGGCATTGCTCACTGCAGGGCTACGTCTATTCTGAGCAGGCCCTACTCTAAAACGTCGTGCATTGTCTTCTGATTAGCAGTCACGTTATTTTGCGTCTACTGTGGTAATTACCTACACCATTATTTTCAATCTCGTACTTTATTGGCATTATCGCCTATTGGACATGATAGTGATAGAACACTTTTATTCCAGAGCTGGATAGAATTATGCCATTTGGCTGGCGAAAAAAAAATCCATGTCAACACTGTAGCCTAAACTTCAGCGGATAATTCCAAAAACGAAGCATGTTTTCTGTTCTAAATGAACTTGATATTTGGACTAGGCAAAAGTAAATACGTTTTTAAAAATGCGCTGTTTTTCCATTTTTGAGTTATCAAATATAGACCTACAAGATGTGTTAACATCCATAAAGAACCCATCAGCCTGTGATGAAATATGGGCCCAGCTACAAACCAGTCTTCAACGATGAAAGGGCCGCAACTGCCCAACATAATGAAAGACTGCCCAACATAATGAAAAAGGGCCCAGGGCCCCAACTGCCCAACATAATGAAAAAAGGGTTCAGGGCCCCAACTGCTCAATGTAATGAAAGAAGGGCCCCAATTGCAAAACATAATGAAAGAAGGGCCCAAGGCGCCCGGCACAAACTAAATCACAGTTTCCAATAATAAAAGACCATAGTGAAAGATGGGCCTAGCCACAAATCCAGTAGCAAAAGGGCCCTATTGAAAAAGTTAACTTACTGACCAAAGGACGGAAGATGGGTGTGTGTTGGCAGAATAATAACTAGTGATCTACCGAATTATTTAGCTTTCTTCTGTTTTAGCTTTTCTCTCTTTCTCTTTCTTTCTTTATTGTTTCCATTATTTTTTTCTGAGAGGGCCTAGGCCGCGATTGCTGCCTAGCGGCCCTGGCCAGTCCGCCCCTGGTTAGAACTTTAGACTTAGTTATTACTAATAATAGGGAAAACGTTGTGATTTGAGACTTAGCAGCATCGAATACCATCACATTTCTTATGTAGAAAACCTCACCCCCTTTTTAACACACAAAACTACATACCATAGCGTTTCTTACGGAGAACCCCCCACCCTTTTTTTTTGACAGGGAAAATCGAATACAACCGTAATATAAAGGGAGAAACTTTGTCCTTGATTGCCAACGAACGAAGTTTTCACTAGGGAGGAAACTTTTTACAAAATTTTAGTGAGACTTTTCTTATTTTGTGAGAAGAGGAAAAATATTAAAGTGATGAACGACAGAATATATACGATGCTAATTTTTATGGACGAACCTCGAAGACCATGATAAAACGTATAGAAGACTTGTGGTCCTGAGCCGGAAGCACAGAACTTGCATTAAAAAAGTAATGACATACACAGAAACTTTAAGAAAAAAGCACTTATTTCAGTGAATATAATGTAATAGTGACTGGAATTGAACTGACGGACTCTCGAAAGCATTGGTAAATTGCGGAAAGATAATAAAGCATGTATAAGCGTAGATTGGTAATAAAGTGACGTCTTTATGAATATGTTTTAAAGATGCTTCTAGTAAAGTATGATTGGTGAGGGAATAAATATGGTTTGAATGTAATGAGGGTACTGTGGTCTAGTAGTGATAGTTACAGAGGCTGTATGATTATAGTGTTGCTATACTTGGACTGGTATTGAAATATTTGGCTAATGATTACTCACAAATACTTATGTTAATTACGTTAAGAGATGAATAAAGACTTTACTCGTTCGCATTTTGAACAATAATGTTCGCCAAGGGACGTGATCGATAGGACAGGCATAATGATGTTTAGTAAATAGTGGGAATGATAAATTGTTGATGGATTTTTATAAAGTTGTGCTTGTATATTAATTTACATAAATAATAATAGTAATTCGTGAATAACACTTGTGCTGGAACGCCAACCCTGAACAAAATTGCATCCCGGAACGTCAGCACTGAACATAATTGTGCACAGGAACAACATCCCTGAAAAAAATTGCCTGCCGGAAAGCGAATCGAGAACATAATTATGCACCAGAATGTCATCCCTGAACAAAATTGCATGCCGGACCAGCATGCGAGAACAAAATTGTGCACCGAAATGGCATACCCAAACAAAATTGTGTGCCGGAACAACATCCCTGGACGTAATCATGTGTCGGAACGGCATCCCAGTACCTAAAGCTCATGGCGCAACGCCACCCCTGAACAAAATTCTGCCGGAACGACATCCCGAGACTGGACAATCTTAAGGTGAAATAGTACGGCCTTCATTTTGGTGAAATATGCCAGTACTGGAAATCGAAGTGTGATAACTTCGAATATAAAATTGTGTTCCAAATTTGGGCTAAGGGGCGTGGGAGCATTAAATTTAGAACTAACTTGGACTTGAAGTTTGTTGAGATTAAAATGTTGAAAATGGAAGGAATGGATTTTAATTGTATTGTCCATTGAATGCAGTATTAGAAACAAACCCAATGGCAAGGCCTTTAGGTACTTTACCATCACAATAACTATACTCTCTATGCACTGATTTTGTCACTTACTATGACATTGGACGACTTCATTTGGGAGGAACCTTATGAAATCGAGTCTTTGTGGTTTCATACGTTGACTATATTGTTGTGAGATGTTTTCATATTAGGCGACTGTAGTTCAGTTAAATAACAGTGGCATAATATGTGAATGCAGAAATACCCGTATAAGCTAAGGAAGTTTTTTTTTTTTAATTTTTGGACTTATAAGAGAAAGATATTGAAGAAATGTACTCTATAAGATATCATTAGACGTACACTTGGAAATAATGAGCATAAATAGGAATTATGGAAGAACTAAGGTTATTGAGGTGACCGGAGGCGGTTAGATAAACTGATAGGAAGAATTTGTGCATTTTTATGAAATAAACATAACATGTAACATGCAGAGGAATCGAACTGAGAAACCAGTAATGAGAAACCCCTTGAAGTGAAAGAAGTACGATATATTTTTGGGGGGATGAACCTACGAGCTTTGAAAGATACAGAATATGAGTGGCTCAGAATGAAGTGTGGTTGAAAAAATTTGAAGTGAATGAGCGAACAAATTTTTAAGTGGCATTTTAAAATAAAAAAATTACGAGTACATTTTTATATATAACAGGAAAAATATGAGGCATAAAATATTCATACTGTGTACAAAAGCGGACTTTAGTCTAACGTGTCTTCGTGCAAAGTACGAATATTTTATGCCTCATATTTATCCTGTTATATATAAAAATGTACTCGTCATTTTTTTTATTTGAAAATTTCACTTAGATGCTTGTTTGGGCATACGCTTCATTTATTGAGTTACATTTTGTCATTATGATAAAATATGTAAGAAATTGTTTGAATATAACGCGAAATTTGGATATAGGGAAAACAGACTTCCGGCTAGTAATACATTTGTCGTATTCATAAAGTGCAGAGGAAATGGTGAAAGAGTTTAATACGGCACATCGCTTTATGAAATTTAGGACGTACATCGCAAAAAATGAACGATCACAAACCTATATTAAGCGATTCAATCCATTTTTAAGGTTTTTTATGTGCTGCAAGAAGCAGAAAACACGCTGTTTTTGTTACAGAATGTTGTTTCGGACACACAAGACAATGCTATATGCTACCTAACTTTGAACTGGATAGCGGTAGTGAAGTGAGACCGTGTACTTAACGTAATGTAGAGTCTTGTTGATTATTTCTTTGAAATTACTGATACTGAGTTATATTTATTAAAAACACTTTGGCGCTCAGGTTACGTGAGAACGTATTGAAAAGTAATTTGACATATGTTTACGGACTAAATGTAAAAAAATTATAACATTTGGTTGAAATCTTATTTGAATACCTTCGACATTTGAAGTGATTGCAACACGAAAAAGAATACCACATGTAAACTGGATAGCATCAGAAAATGGGAAACAGTAATTACCGTAATATTGAACTTTGACATTACTTGGTAGAATTAAAATGAGTTGGAAGAAATTTGATGTAAACAAGTTAGACACGTTTTAGTGAAAGGAAAATATATTTCCTTTAAATATTAGAAAACGAAAATTTTGTTTTTTCTTATGTCACGTCGCACATAGACGTTGTTGATTAGGAGTCCTGAATACAAAATTTATAAAGTATTACTATCAGAATTGAATTGAACCACTTTAATTATTTGTTGTAATATGAAAGCAGTCACTGATATAATAATAGTAACTATCGAAATGAAGTGTTGACATTTTAGCGTAAATGAATAAATATTACATTTTATGCTATTTGACATACAGTATATGATCAGTATAAAACTGAGCAGCTAAGGATTGGACGTGTGTTTATATGAACTGAAGTTATTAATTACGACATTTGCTTAGTATAGAACATTGACTTTATTTGGTGTGAAAGCACATTGCATGAATAAATAATTACAGACTGAAGCATTGTTTTTCTCTGTTTGATATTAACAGATACAGTGCAATTGAAAAAAGATGTGGAAGTAACATTGAGAAAAGGAATAAAGGCTAGGGAAAAAGAGTTTGTGAATGTTTTGACGTGCGCAGAACTGTATAAAATGAATACTATACCGCGCATAATATTATTATGTAGGGATTTATGAATGTGTGTTAGATACAGAAAGCGTTCAGTGGGAGTCAAGAAGCTTATTGGATTATTAAGTTGGTGAACGCATCATGTGGAGAATAAATATAAATAGAAAAAGACTGTGCGTGATAATGCGGACGGTATAGAAACTCTAAGGTGCAGTGCTGTATATAATTGAATGGACTAGTTAATTAGCGTACATAAATAACAGGACTGTGTTGTGCTGTATTGGACATAGATAGGAAACTTTGACAAAGAGATAAATATGGATCTGTAGAGCGAAGAAAGTTCCTCTTCGGACAGTTTGTTCAATGCTATTAATGAAGTCGAAAGAGTAGCATTAATATTGACGCAAATTCAACACCGATAGGAAAGTCCGTAATTATTGCAGACAAGTGCTGTTAGTGTGGAAAATGAGTTAAATGATGTGCCCTTAGAGAGTAGTGTAAATCGAATTTTTGTGAAAACACACGTTGTACCTACAATGGAGACACACAACACCATGTCACTTAATATGGATAATAGTTGTAAAAGTGAATATCGTAATGATTTCTCTTACTTGTAGTTATTACTTCGTAAGGTAGCGATGGGATCGTATACGACGTGATAGCACTGTCATAGCAATATACGATATAATATTATGGTAGAGACCTTATGACCGTAGATCGTTTAATAGAATGGTTATTTGGTGAATAAATAGAGCAAATGCTTATATACGTTTTTACCGACACCAGTTTATTATAAAGTTCCAATATACTATATATTTACAATGTGTTGTACAGATAACAATCTGAGCGTCCCGAACATGGGCTCTGTAATTACTACTCTAGTGGATCACCTCTTGCAATGATATTTAACTTAGGTTTAGGAAAGGAGATTGTTCCTAGAAAGGATACTAACTCCAGTCCGAGCTAGCAGGTAAAGGTATACCAACCTAAGTTGGGGGTAAGGTGAGGGTCCTGACTCCAGTCCAAGCCAGGTAGAGGTGACCACTTTTCGGAGCGAAGAAGTGATAATTTCAAAGGTAATTGACTGGCCTTTTTATACCCTTATTTGTGGGCGTATCTTCAGTACTTCCAACACTTGCCGCTTGGAGGCTGTTGTCGTCTGCTTCCTATGGATGCTTAGTCAGCTTTATGTAACTTTTATTGTTTATTTACTTTTGTGCTTAACACACTGACCTATTTATCCATATCCCATTACACTCCCCCCCTTCATTCCAGGGATTATCTCACTTTTTTGGGGAGTTAATTCACTGGGTACTTGTGTAGACACATTTATATCATACTATAAGACGACACTGATTTTTAAAAAAAATATGAAAAGAATAAAAAAAATGATATTTCACATACAAGGAATTTGCATTTTGGCTCTAACTTGCCCAAAGCAGGGTCAGTCACCATGACATCATTCCCCTCAATGGGGTTAGGCCTTTTCCTCTTTTGTTGCACTGACATAACTTTTTAAAACACGTACACTAAATCACTAATGGTGGGTGCGATGCACTTTTTGCTGGAAGTTGATTCACCATTGTTGCACTGATGGGATGTAGAGTTGTGGTTGGGGCTGTTATGGGAGATCTTGATTTCTTCCATTTCTATGTTCCGCTGCTGGTTTTCTTCTTGATTGGAGGGGAAATGTTGTATTTGGTTAATTCTTCTCAATACGTAGACCAGGAGTATGAAATTTATGATGAAAAATATGATTATGAGGACACACACTGTTATTATGGCTATCATCTGTAATATACACAAAGATTAAATATAACGGATTTGATTTTCTTTTTAATTGTTTAAAAAGATAATATACTGTAATAGATAACCCTGTTATTATCACTATTATTATTATCACTATTATAATTATAGACCAGTTCACTACGGGATGCAGATGAAAGTCCTGGAATTTACTGGGAAGGTTGTACTTCTCATGCTTCAATAAACTGTCCAGGTTATCGATCGATTTCTGCAGAGTTTGAAGGGGCAAATGAAAGTTTGTTTCTAAACTTTCTGGTAACACGTAAGCAGTGCTCCGACCTGATAGGTCGAGGCGTCTGTGTAGAGACGAATTTGAGCCTCTGGATCAAAATGAGAAAGTGATGGTGCATTTATGATATCGGTTTTTAGTTGCTCAAAGAGTGGATCCAATGATTGATCCCATTTGAACTTGGCATTTTTTGTTACTAACCGTTGAAATGGTTCGACTCTGTCTGTGAATCTGTTAATGTGTGAACGCATAAAAGAACATAACCCGAGAAAACCTCAGAGCTGCCTTTTTGTGCGTGGTTTCTGATAATTCTGTATTTTCTTTGCGATTTTTGGTGAAATAGAGATACTATTTGCGCTCACTTTAAAACCAAGTACTTGTAGAGAGTTGTAAAAAAGATGTAACTTCTTTGGCGATGCTCTAAAATCATGTGTACGAAGGCGAATTAACAAAGAACGTATGTCTTCTAGCTGTTGTTGTTGTGAATGAGATCCTATTACAATATCATCTGCGAAACTGGTTATTCTGTTTGGCAATCCTTCTAGCAACTTCCTCGTCACTATTGTTAAAGCCGATGATGACGTACTATGGCCCATTACTGCCCTTTGAAATTTATAGCTTTTTCTTGTATGGTTTACTTCAAAAGTAGTATATTTTTGGCTCTTTTTGTCCAATAATATTTGATAGTAACTTTGGCTTATGTCCACGGTTGAAATGTAATTCTTTCCTTTTAGACTAGACAATACTTCAGCTGCTGATGGAAATGGTATTGCAAGGTATCTCGTATATTTTTTCAAATTGATTAAATTTAGAACTAAACGAAAATCTTGTGAATTTGGTTTACGCACTACTAGAAGAGGAGATGAGAATTCACTCGACGATGTCTGCCGTATAATTCCCGCTTTTTCTAATTGACTAAGTTGAATGTCAATTTGCTTCCGTATATTCAATGGTATAGGCGGTGATCTAGCATGAAAAGTCGCTGCTTTGTCCACGCGTATCTTGTGTATATAACCTTTGAAAAATGAGACGTCAGATAAATTATATGAAAACACGTCACGGAATTCATATAGTAATCTAGCAATTTGATTTCTAGTTTGTACAGAGAGCTCTGGATTTATATCAAATAGTGAAAAATCGAAAAGTTTTTCAGTGTATGCTAATCTTTCATCTATTTCTTGTTTTGTGCGATATTTATATATGTTTTCTCCATCTTCTTTCTGTTTCTCAATATGAAGAGAAATTTCTTCTACTGATTCTTCAATATAAGCAATTGGAGAGTTTTTCTGTAACGTAATTTTGTTTGCTGTTGGGTTTACCACCAAAATAGTTGGATTATCAACAGGCATTTTCATTGTTAACGCTTGTATGTTGTGTTTGTTTTTCAAATCTTGCAATAGCGTAACAAAAAGGGATGCTGAGTCTGTCTGTATGTTCTTATGCAATGTTACTGGTATATAGAAAAATGATTTTGCTGGGATGACAGTTTTTGTTGCTGAATATACATTTGCCATCTTACGTTGTTGCAATGACATAATGACGGAAGGAGTAATATCCTGCTTCTGCTTGTTTTCCTTTTCAAGAAAAGCTTTCCTTGGCCTCTTGTAGAAAGATACTATATTCCTTTCCAAGTGTATTTTAGCTAAGAGGCACTTTAACAAATCCTGTCCTATTATGGGGCAGAGGTGACTATTGCCCATTATTCTAAAATAATGAGAATAATACGTTGACCCCACTTTGAATTTTATTAAAGCGACATGTTGTAACTCTATGACTTTGTTAGCTATTCCTCTTATCTGAGTCATAAGGAATTAATAGACTGTTTTTAGGTAGTTCTTGCTTTGGCCATATCGAAATTGAACTAGCCGTGTCTACAATTGTAGGTACTATTCTATCGCCTATGCATATCTTTATCAGAGATCGATTGTCATCAGTTTCAAAATCAGTACATGTGCGTTTTGTATTTTCTGTTTGTTCAGAAATATCCACAGGGTTGGACCTATCTGCTTCAGTGGCGTCTCGTGGGCTTGAAAGTTGGTAGTTCACAACCAGTGATTCCGCCAGACCCCCTTTTTTTGGGGGGGTGTCACCCCCTAAATTATCGAGTGTATCCGAAATATGAATTTTTACGGTAAAAATAATAGAAACCGTGCAAAACTCCAGTTACATCCTCCCAATTTTTATTTAAATCCTACAAAACTGAAAATCCTGGCAGAATCTCTGCTCCAAAGAGCAACGAAGAAAGTACGAGAACAAGAAACACATTGTTCGATAGCTTGAAACCATTTCTCAATGTGCTAAGCAGAAAATAGAACTAAAGCTCTCCATAACTTATTTACAGTATATACCGAGTTAAAAAAACAAAAAGGAACTCCACACAAAAATAAGTAGTTGGACTGGAAAGGAATATCTCGGTTTTTGAGGTATGCAGGTTCGAAAGCTCGACAGTGCAGCAACGAATGTATCTCAGAGCACTTTTCCAGGAGAGTATATAATTGAAAATTGTCTTTCACAGTAAATACATACACAAAATAATAATAAGAAGAAGAAGAAATTAAATATATCCTTCTTACCTTCATTTATATATGAAGTCCATTCTTCTGTTTTTCTGGGCGGCAAACTTATCTATAACTCTTTGGTTGAAGCCCTGCATTTTCCTTACCCACTGCTTTTCAATGGATAGCATTACCAGGGCGCTGAGACGATCTTGTGTCATCGTATTTCTTAGAAAAGTCTTAATACGCTTTAATGTTGAAAAATATCTTTCTGCTTCTGAAGTGGACATCGGAATTGTTACCATGATTTTGAGGAGTTTCGTAGACCCTGTTCGTGTCCACTGGGAATTCCCTTCAAACAGGCAGGTAAAACAAAGCAATGCCATTTTTACGTCACATCATGTAAGCCACTTGTGTGTTTGGTACCAATCACTATTAAAAGCATTAAAAGTGCGATGATATGTACGAGCATTACCTTTCACTTCCAGATTCAGTTAGGTTCGGCTGATGAGGACCCAAAGTTTTAATTTCGAGTCGTTCAGATTCTGTCAACTTATTAAAATACACCGATTGCAATCTATGAACCGAATTCATATTGATGGCAGTAACGCACTACGCATCAGTACACTAAACACACTGAAACAATACTGCTTCACTTCAACACAGCTTCACAACACACTTCATTCAAACGTGGAAAAACCACTCATTCAAATCGGTGTTCAATATTATTAAATACCTCACTAAAGTAGGCAATGTTTTCTCTCTTCCTTATAAGGTATCTGAGGACTGTGATTGGTGAACAGAAATTATATTAATCTACCTCTTGCAGCACACAAAATTATGATATATCTCACAAAATAAAAGAAACTCACAATATCACTCTTCAGATCTAGTATTTTGGCGCTTTTAGGTATGAGGGGGTTAGGAGTAGCCTCTTTGTCTTAAATTGCTTCCTTAAAGATAGTTAAGCGCAAAAGATTGAGGGTTTATTATGCAATGGAATGTGTTGAAAAATACATGCTTTATAAAATGCCTCCTTTTCTATTAATAAATCTTTAATGACGAAACGAACAAAACAGTTCCGAAAATCCCTTCAATCTCTCGCATGACACACTAAAAAAAAAAGTTGTTTATTGTTTACGCAATGTTGCAAACTGCTTGGTACTGTTCATTAGCTCTTCATTTATTGCTGATACTGGAACTCAAGCAATTTTATGTAAATAGAGATGCAACATTATGTTATTTAAGCGTTTAATCTATTTGTCCATAAACAATTTATTGTGTATTTTGCGACCTTGGTATATAATGAACTTTTATCCTTGCTTCTCCCAGAAGATTTGAATACATTTTAAACACGAGAACGGGTGGAAAATCAAGGAGAGTTAGCAACAGTGCTCAACCCTGTTCTTCTGCTATCTTCGTTCACTCTAGGATTGTGCACGCCGAGGTCCCATATACACAATGTTATATGTTAGGCCTAACGCCAGTTAAGCGCATATGGGGTAACGCGTTCACAAACGAAATGTGAACTGGAAACAAATTGGAGAGTAATAACAACTTGATAAACGAAGTGTATACCTATGCCTCAGTGTAACAATTTAAAATGTGGTAGGTTTTTAAATCTTTCGATAAGAAACACAATCTGAAACGAAAATAATAATAATAATAATAATTCTAAAATAGTTGGCAGTTCACGTGCTCCTGTGAACGTTAGTACGCGACGTCACTGATCTGCTTGTGATGTTGTACATTTTTTATTCGCCCGCTCGCCTGCTGATGAGACGGGCGACTTTATAAGTTTCCCTGATTGTTTTCCTTTTTGTTTGTATTGTGCCAACAAATATGAGAATTGTGGCCAGGCTTAAAACAGACTGAGCAAACAGTAACTATACCGCTCTCTTCGCTTTGCTTGTTATTTTTATTTTTATTGTCGCCTTGGGCATCTGATTTTTGGTAATTATATTTGCCTTTATAATTATTTTTGCCCTTCTTTTTATAAGGCGGTTTATAGGATGCATTCCTAGCTATAGTAAGCGATAATTCCGCTAGTTTATTTGTGATATTTTCCAAATTGGGTTGAGGGTTTTTAATTTGACTGGGTTGTTGATTTGGTTGTGATTTATCATATTGGTAGGCAGAGGTATCAATTACATGTTTATAGGTATTTGGCCCGGTGCTCTTGGTTGTGCACTATAAAAGGAAAGTATTGTAGGTTGCGGCCTGGTTTGATTACATTGATTGATTTTGTTTTGGGAGTTCGGGTTTTGTTGATAGGTTTGACATATGGGATCGTAATCGGGTGGTTCTGGTTCCCCTTTGGAATAGTCGATTATGGGTTCCTGCGTTGTCCATGGAGGTAATGTTTGGGTACTTGCAAATTGTTGGTTAGGATTGTGATGATAATTCATTTGTTGTTTTGGATATTGCTGGTGAGGTAAATTTGGAAGGTTTTGATTTCTTAAATGAAAACTTAAATTTTGAGGTACAATTTGATTCTTATAAAGATTATGGGTTTGCTGGCTTTGAGTGCTCTTAATTTTCGCAAGAAGTAAGCGTCCACTGATTCTTCGGGATATTGTTGAACAAGGTTGATCTCCATTTCTGCCTTGTATTGTGGCAATCGAGGACGACTAAGGTTGACAAATTTTTCTTTTAGCTGATCGTACGTTAATGTTTCGAATTGATGCAAAGATTGTAATTGAAATATTAGGTCAAGTGCAACGTCTTGCAAATACATTGGCAGTATTTCAACTTTTTTCTCATTAGTCCACCCTTGCAAGTTGGCTAAATGCTCGAAGATCATAAAAAAGCGATCGGGATCTTCGTTAACAGTTCCCGAATACTTAGTAAGGTGTGGCAAAATAATGATGGTTTAGTTGCCATTTCGTCTTCCTCACAGTCACTTTCTATGCTGGAAGTATATCGTCCGGTCTTTTTTCCGGATCGGGTCACAGGCATTTACTCATTAACTAAAATATTTTGTTTTACTCTGCTTTATGTGGAAAGAAAACGATCGACACCTAATGCAATTTAAAGAAACATATCTTTGGATCTGTCCTTGGTTCCGTCCAGCTGCTGTTTGTTGGCAAAAAATCCAGTCTTCCTCGTGGGCTGCAATCTTCTTTTCTTCAGGGTGGGTAAATCCAATTAAGTTTTCCAGGGGTGGGTTTTCTTCTTTTCGTGGGGTATATCCAATAAGTTGAGTTGGGTGGGTTTTTCCAATTGTTCACTTTTCACAAGAAATGTTGGTTGGTTGTCACTTATAACTGTCACTGGAACACTGTTGAACACTTTATCGTTTATTCTCCGAAATAATTTCTGGTTTGTCGGTTTTATATTTTGCTCTATAAAAAAAAATCACTTTTATAACTGGAATATTTTCACTATGTTATGTTGTGATATAACTTGTAATTATTTTGTAGACCCGAGCGTCTACCACCACGTAATGATTTCTCTTACTTGTAGTTATGACTTCGTAAGGTAGCGATGGGATCGTATACGACGTAATAGCACTGTCATAGCAATATACGATATAATATTATGGTAGAGACCTTATGACCGTAGATCGTTTAATAGAATGGTTATTTGGTGAATAAATAGAGCAAATGCTTATATACGTTTTTACCGACACCAGTTTATTATAAAGTTCCAATATACTATATATTTACAATGTGTTGTACAGATAACAATCTGAGCGTCCCGAACATGGGGTAGATGATTGCGAGTATGCTTATTTTTGTGTTGAAGAAGTAGACCTGAAACGAACACATACAGTGAATTTCTTATTGGGCATAAGTTATACAAATGAGGAAACTGTAAGGAAAGTCCTTTATGAGTGTGAAAGAAATATTACTGAGAAATTGTGTATTTGAAAGGCAATAGAAAATGCAATGTACGCGCAATTTTCATTGATCTGCGGCGCTTGTTATCAACACAAAGGTATTCAATTTCCACATGTCTGCTGTGTTCGGTTCGATTTGAATGAAACAGAACGTGAAAACCCGCTTCATGAGTGAATGTAATGTACTGTATTTGAACACATTAATTTTAGATCCTGATATAATGCGTATGAAGCTAAACCTAATAATTGGAAGGACTGATGAAGCGGGCCTACGAAATATATTTGAACTTAAACCGAGTGAAGTTCAAAAACCGTTACTTATTAAAGATATTTTAGCAGAGCCTAATGCGTGAGTTGAATGTAAAGAGAGAAGAAATGAAGTGTCGTTAGTATGAATGTATTCGTGTGAAACATAGAATAGGTAAAGACTTAAGGAACTAACTATGTACGTAACTTATGAATTTAACTAGCGTAAATATAGTAGAATAAAAATTCTAACTAACATATTAAATACAAAGATGATTTGATGTACGTAGTTGTTTCAGTTTTGTTTTAAAAGTATTTAAAAAATGATTATTTACAACTTATGGTATATTAAGAACTTCTTAAGAAAATGTAAACCTGTAAGTAAACCGATTTACTATTAACAGATTGAGGTAAAACACAACGTAAGGAGACAGTGCTTGCATGTTACTTTATCACATACTAAGAAAACAGAATTTAATTCTTTGGAATACAATGAATGACGAGAATGCTGAAGATTTGTACTGTTTGAGCAGAGAGATTACAAATTGAAACATACAACGCAAGTTATATTACTAAATAATATTATAAAAAAATCTATAGAAATAGTTGACAGTATTGCGCAATACTTAAAATAAAACTCAAAGTGTAAAACGTATGCGAAAGTCATTGAATTCAGCATTTACAACTTATATTTAGAGTAGAACCTCTGACAAATGTTGAGGAAAGAATCTAAGATTGTTTTCTTATATGAAGTACAACTGTTCCGTTTATATTTAAGAATGCATTTACATACTAAATAAATCCAACAGGAAGCGACAGTTTCCGCTAGTCATGTCCTTAAACTATTGTAACTCGTGCTATGGCGGCACTGTACTTTTACCCTTATTGGTTACTTTAACACCCTGGATGACATGTAAGCACTATTGGATGCATATAGGCAAGATAAGTTGATCAGAATGTTGATACATATCTTAGTAAAAATTTGGTAATCGTTATTTTGTATGAAGTATGCTACTAAGCTTTGACTTTTATGTTGTATATTGTACATACCACCACCCAGCTTGGATTGGAACGAATAACAGACATATTTTTAATTTTTGTACCGTCATGAAGATAACCACTTGGTAATATTGTATTATATAAGGCATGAGAGACACATTGTTAAATCGCAACTATCAGTTACTTAATAAATACCGAGCTTAATTTTAAAACGTCCCTTGTCCACAAAAATGTAAAATTGAGATAAAATGATTTAGTTTATTTCATTATTTTCTAACGTATTATGAAAGATTTAGGAATCCAGAACGCCTGTAAAATCATTCAGTTATCAAAAGAAATTAATGTATAGAAAGGGTAAAAATTGGATATATTTTATCTTTCCCAGTTCTTTTTTTTTAAATACGAAAATACTGGTAAACTAGAACTTTTACCACTATTTGTTAGATATTCATAGTTCTAAATTTCCCCTAACTTTGAAAAATAAAAAGTGTATTACAAGTGTTTTTTCTTGATTTTACAACATTTATGGCTCTTGGACAAGGAGCGTTTTGAAACTAAACCCTTACGATAAGAAATTAACGGTTCGAAATGATTCGAAAATAAATCAATACTTGCATATAAGGACTGGTACTTGCAAATGTACGTGTTTTATAATCTTACTACCAACTGTAACGACCCATTTTTTGTTCGGTCGCTACATATCCTTCTTCCCTATTTTGTATTATCTTCTTTTTCTTTTTATATGTTCGTATTTTCTCAGCAATATTTCTCGTCTTTGGCTTTCATCAGAGAGTTTATTTGTCCATATATCAAAGAAGCCGAGCCATACAGAACATCTTTTGATTGTTATTTGTTGGGACGATTTTATTTTATTTATTTATTTTTTCATTTATTACTTGATATTTTCTTTGCCTATTTTATTTGTAATTTTCTTTAACAATGTTTCATTCGTTAAAAGTCTTCGTAAACAGTTAAAAGGATCTGATTGTTAATTTATTTTTATCGTTATCTGGCCAGCTGAGCCACTACCCCTTTCTCTCCCGGTTGTCAGTTTTCATTCTCTTCTCTGGTTGGATATTGTTTTTCAGTAGTAGAAAAACAAGTCTTCTTGCAGTAGAAGCTGCTCAGGATCGCGCTGCTAAATAAAGCATTTGAATTTAAAGTTAACGGGCAGCAAATTATTTTAAAAGTATATGAAGCTAAATAGAGATCCCAGCGTGTGATTTTCCATAACTTTTGGAAGGAGGTTTCTACCAGTTTTCCTAAAGGTGAGCTGCTTATTAATTGCTGAAGTTTGCATCGTCCATATTGGTACACACTGGAGGTGATATGAAGGAGCATCTCAGTTGCTGTTTGTGGTGAAATTTTCGTCGAAGTGTGAAGTGGTTTGTTTTAGTGATTTATGTGCAGTGCTTTTTCTAGTTTTGTTTGAATAAATGTAAATCTTCATTTTGTGGTTCTTAACCTCTTTCTTCTGGGTAAGTGTGAATAGTGTTTCAGTGATCCATTTTATTAGCATGATGGTGATTTGTAGTTTTGTGCTTGGAAGTTTGTGTGATATCGTCATGTCTGTTTAAATTTGGAGCTGGGGCTGATTCAATCCAGGTAATGTATGGTTAATTTTTCGAAATTCCTCTTTCTCTTACCAAAAGCAAGTCTTATCACATATATGTTTAGAGCGTGAAAATTCAGCACAGTAAATATGGTTTGTGTATGTAGAACCTTGCACTTCAGTCAGTGCCACTCTTTGAATGCACGCTATTTTTCCACTAAGCATTTTGATTTACCACTGCGTTGCTGGTATCTTTAAAATAACTTGAAGTTACTAGGATATATCGGTGTGTCAAACACAGGGTTTTAAGGATCCTTAATGTTTATTTCGATAGCTAGAAAAGTTCAAATCTTCGTCGTTACGTTTGCCAGCCCTAAGCCATTTTCACCCATATAAATTTGTATTGTAAATTCTTACCTAATCCGATTACAGTTACTACGTTTGTATAATCAGAGCGGAGGTTAGGATATGTAAGGTTCAGAAGTGCAAAATGACATATAAAATTGTTTGATGTCAATTTCATTCAAACATTAATCGTAAAATTAATGCCCAGTAGCTGCGTTGTTTCTAACAAAAAATCTTATCGTTGAAAGAAGTAATTTTTTCTGTAATTGTAGAAGTTCTTCCTAACTGGGCTAAAGTATAGTATGTTTAAGATGTTTAAAAACAATCTAATCTCTTGGGAAATCAAGTGTGGGAAATCTTGCCTCTGTATCAGAGAGCTTTTGTAATAATTTACCGTTTCGATATGTGTAATAACAGCATCTTTGAAACTAGTTTGATGTTTAGAAGATTATCTTCAGATTTTTCAGCAGTCATTTGCCCTGCTTTTGTGATTTTTCAAGTAACATAAATTATGAACTTACCAGTTAATTCCTGTATCTCGGGTTTTATTATGAAGTAGCTAGATTAATATTACTGTGGTATAATTGAAAAAGGTTCCCAACCTTTCACTATTTCAGTCCGCAGAGTGTGAATATTTATGCATATGTGAGAAAGTGAAGACAGATGATGTTAAAGTTAAATGTTTTGATACTACTTTTCAGTAATCTTAGGGAATAGTCAAACTAGTTCAGTTTATCTAAATTATCGTGTGTCAAGTTACCTTATGCTCAGCTGTGTTGAGCCTTGTACCATTTTAGGGGCCTAGTTGAGCTAGGTTGCTAAAATAGTGTTTAGTGTTTTGCTTTCCTGCGAGATGTTCTCGCCTGCGTCTCTCTCCCCTTTTATCCTTTGGAGGATTTTCCTGCGTGTTTTGCTTTCTGTTTTTTGCCAACTTTCTGAGTTCTTGGAACTTCCTTTCGGGCTTCTTCTATGCATGCCTCGTGTCTAGACTAGAACGTGTTCTGTCTTCGATGTGACTGAAGCAGGGTGCTTGATGGATAGGTACCATCCCTGTCTTCAGGTCCGATAGCGGTTTCTCGTTATGTGCCCTCTCCTGTAGCGTAATGTCGGCATGTCTCCAAGTAGGTTTGACCATGTTAAGTTACATCATTTGGACGATGTTCGAAGTATATTGAAAACCAAACTGTAAGCATTGGATGTGAAATTAGAACTAAATTATGTAACCTGTAGGTGAATGTTGTATTTCTTCAAAGTGTTTAGTGAATGGAAAGAATATAGCGTTGTATCATTACGCTTAGATTCATTTGTCCGAGTGGATATGAAATTACTGTCATACGTATGAAATGTCATGAACTGTTTTTTATTGACTGCATTGGGAATATTATTATAGGAAGAAGTGAGGAGACGTTTGCGTAGTGACGTGTAAAGTGTTGTATATTTTATGCTGTTTGTTTCACAAAATATAATACTAACAAGATATATTCACTTTTATTGTTTAATAATGCATAGTGCCTTCCACTATTTTTTTACCTACTACTCGAAATATATTTTGTTGACAAACAAATCATGAAGGTAAGGTAATTTGAAACTGTAGAACATGGTCCGTTTTTTAGCAGAATGACAATTTTAAAACGAGTAATATTTGCGTAACTTTAAAGGTAAAGTATTTTATGTTAACTTTAGACTATACCCTAAAAACACTGTTGAACGAATATTTTGTTACAGTGATCGAAAAATAACAGAGCAGAAAAATATTCAATCACTTACGTATTTAACATATCATGGTAAATTAAACAACTAAGTATCATATAACATTAATAATAAACTTTTCAGTCTGTGTTTGTGTTAGTAATTAAATGTTTTAATAATCAAGGAAAAACACTTGAATGTAATAAAAGTATTCATAAATTCCAAAACTGATATTTGAAAGACAATTAATATGATTAATGTAGCTATCTATTCGTAATTATACTTTACCCAAGGTTGGTAAAAACTTCTAGGAACACATCAATACATATTTAGAACTAAAAAGACACGAACTATTTGTTTTGCTTAAACTATGGAGATGAGAAGAACGGACAAAAATAATTCTAGTTGGTCCTACTTTGCTTATCCGATTTGCAATGTGGAAACATAAAAAGAATTTATTTTGATAATCCCTAATTATAGCTTGAATATACGACCTTTAAACATGTCTTAAAAGAATTTGACGTATAGTTGACACCACAATATTAACGCTATACTAAAACACTACATGTTTTAATTCTACATGACTAAAGAAATGCATAATGTGAAGATATATAAAACAATAGTCCATGAAAAATGTGAAACCTCGATCTATGAAAAGTAATATGTACATATTCTATTTGTGAACTGGTACATTGAACTATGGAACTTAGAGTTACCTTACGTTACAAAAACAAGCAAACAATTTTCCAAAGACATTGAATCTTATATACAATTTGTAATTTGAGATTTCTAATAAAGAAAATAGGAAATGGATTTCTTTTACATTATAAGAACGTCTTCTTATCTACGGAAACGAATACCAATGAAATTGATTCTTTTGTATCAGTATTCCATAGAATAAGAATAAGAATCAGAACATACGAGAAAAAGGTATAACAGGTTTAATGCAAGATCGGTTATTTTTTCTTTTTGATTGTGAAGTTGTTTGTCTTGTCCCCTATTTAATCTGTTGCTTGCAATATGAAAAAGACTACTTCTTAGTTTGTACTAGTCGCAAAGAATTGGTCTGCCCTATAGGAATTACATATCAATTTGTATGAAACTTCAACTTTCCTTCAGCAAATACTTGTATTAGAAAAATCCAATGTCACAAGTGGAGTTTAAGATATAATTGCAATTTGAAATCTGAATACATGTATTTTTTTTAGAAAAGTGTTATACAAACTAAAACTTCAATTACAAACTTGAATAATCATTTTATGATATATAAAACAAAACAAAACAATGAACAAAATGAAGTTGCATTTCATGAAGGACAAAAAATAAGTAACTTTATGAAATATTTTTTCGTTTAGAGCAAAATTGTCATGTAAGTTGTGATTGCATATTGTGTTTTTACAGTCTGTTGTTTTACAAATCAAGTTGAGAGGCCTCGTAGTCATAGTATTTAGAACATATTTTTCAGTATCCATGTTGAGGTTTAGGGAAGATGACTCGTATACGGTAAAGGAAAGATACATTTACCTGCCGAAAGAAACTAAAGGAAAAATTCCCGTGTTAACACTTTTGTTTATGACAGACCAAAACATATGGGGGATAATACTTTAAATAAAACCAGTGATATAGCCGAAGCTCCCATCAAACACTTGTATGGTAGTTTTTTTGTAAACGAAAAAAATACGTAAAGTCACTTATTTCTTTTGTCCTACAAGAAATGCAACTTCATTTTGTTCATTGTTTCATTTTGATTTATATATCAGAAAACGATCATTCAAATGTGTAAATGATGGTTTTTAGTTTGTACAACACATTTCTAAAAAAACATATATTCAAATTTCGAATTACAATTATATCTTAAGCTCCCCTGCTGACATTGCATTGTTTTAGTAAAAGTATTTGCTGATGGAAAGTTGAAGTTCATACAAAATGATATGTAATTCCTATAGGGCAGACCAACATTTTGCTACTAGTACAAATTGAAAGATCTTCCTCGTCTTAGTTTTTTTATATTGCAAGCAACAGAGTAAATAGGGGACAAGGAAAACAATTTCACAATCAAAAAGAAGGAATGACGGATCTTCAAATAGATCTGTTATGCCTCTTTCTCGTAAGTTGTGATTCTTATTCTTATTCTATGGAATACTGATAAAAAGAGAATCAATTCTATAGGTATTCGTTTCTGGAGATAAGAAGAAAACATTCATATAATATAAAAGAAATCCGTTTCCCATTTTCTTTATCAGAAATCTCATATTATATATAAGATTCAATGTATTTGGAAAATTGCTTGCTTGTTTTTGTAACGTAACTCCAAGTTTGATAGTTCAATGTACCAGTTCAAAAATATAATATATACGTATTACTTTTCATAGATCGAGGTTTCACATTTTTCATGGACTACTGTTTTATATATCTTCATATGCATTTCTTTAATATTACATACTTATTACGTATTAATAGGGTTTTATCTGTATAGTTTTAATATTGTGGTGTCAACTATACGTCAAATTATTTCCAGACATATTTAAAGGTCGTATATTCAAGCAATAATTAAACTTTATCTGAATAATTTGTTTTTATGTTTCAGTATTGCAATTTGGATAAGCAAAGTAGGACAAACTATAATTATTTTTTTCGCTTTCTCATTTCTATAGTTTAAGCAAAACAAAACAAACACTTCGTCTTTTTTCTTAGTTCTAAATATGTATTCATGTGTTCCTTGTTGTATTTACCAAGCTTTAGTAAGATATTATTATGAATAGCTTGTTACATTAATTTTATGACATGTCTTTCAAATATCAGTTTTGGAATTTATGAATATTTTTTACATTCAAGTGATTTTCCGTGATTTTTAGAACATTTAATCGTAAACACAAACAGAGACAGAAAAGTTTTTTTATTAATGTTATTTGTTACTTAGTCGTTTAATTTACCATGACACGTTATACACGAAAGTGATTGAATATTTTTCCTTTTCGTTATTTTATTCAGTGTAACAAAATATCCCTTTACACAGTATTTTAGGGAAAAGTCTGATGTTAACACAACATTCCTTGCTTTTACGCCAAAGGTTTTAAAATTCTCATTCTGCTAAAAATGGAACATATTCTACAGTTTCAGATTATCTCACCTGCATGATTTGTTTGTGAACAAAAATTATCTCGAGTAGTAAGTAAAAATAGTGAGCGCTGCTAATAAATACAACCTGATTACGGCGCATATGTTAGGCGTACATATTTAATGGGCTGGTCAAGTAACCGAAGGTCAATACAACGCTATAAATAAAGGTTATTCCATTAGGTCTATGTAATCATTGTTTAAGTTCCCTGCAAATCCATCTGTGTACTCTGGGTTTAGCAAAACTTGAAATTCAAAAAATGGAGTTTTGTTTAAAAAAAATAATAATGCAACTTTAACTAAACATTTCCATATTTAAGTATTTTATTCGTCTATTGGCTATATAATGCAGAAGGGGTCCTAAAGTTGTTAATTCAATACTGCTATGTTGTTTTGTTAAGTACATGGCGTAAAAATTGCAAAAGTGGTATGTATAAGTTCTTCAACTCTCCTCTTCCTTAGTCATTGCGAAAGCAGTAAAACAACTTTTACACCAAGTAAATCTCTCCATGCCATAGTATATATATATATATATATATATTTTAACTAGTCTATGGCTTACAGATACCTCATTATGTTCTACTTTAGTATTTCTAACTAAATTAAAACATTTATAAAATATAAAACTTTCTTTCAAGCCTTGTGAGAAAGGAAAAGCCTGTACTGTTATTGTTCGTCTTTTCTAATTACGCGTACATATAGTACCAAGTTCCTGTAATGTAGTTAAAAACATTCCTATAATTCGATTCCAGCTCAGGGTTTTTATGACAGTTTCCATCAGGTTAATATTACACCACACACAATTAAACTCAAACCGTAATTCTTTCCACAAATTTCTCCTAAATCATACATGACTAAATCAATGTAAAAACCTCAGCTTGAGTCAAAGTTGCCTAAAGACTTTAGAATTAAATTCGTTAAAATCATCAAATCATACATTACTCTTGTGCTTCTATTCATAGACATTTATGCTAAAGAATTAACTTTTGTTTATATCGTGTGAAATTTTATGGTGTGCAAACAACATACGTGAAGGTTCTTCTGCAATGGTTTGCTTTTTACCCATTCAGTCTAAATCAGTAATTTACAAATATTTAAATAAGGTTGGTAGTAAGCTTATAAAACAAGTACATTTGGAAGTACCAGTCCTTATATGCAAGTATTGACCTATTTACGAATAATTTCGAAACGTTAATTTCTTATCGTATATTTATTAAGTAACTGATACTTCCGATTTAACAATGTCTCTCTCATTGCATATACAGGTGTATTATACAATATTACCAGGTGGTTATCTTCATGACGGTACAAAAATAAAAAATATGTCTGTGTTATTCGTTCCAATTCAAGCAGAGTGGTGGTATGTATAATATACAAAATAAAAGTCAAAGCTTAGTAGCATTCTTCATACAAAATAACGATTACCAAATTTTTACTAAGATATTTATCAACATTCTGATCAACTAATCTTGCCTATATATCCAATAGTGCTTACATGTAATCTAAGGTGTTAAAATGAACAAATAAGGGTAAAAGTACAGTGCCGTCATAGCACGAGTCACAATACTTTGAGGACATGACTAGCGGAAACTGTCGCTTCCAGTTGGATTTATTTAATATGTAAATACATTCTTAAATATAAACGGAACAGTTGTACTCCATATAAGAAAACAATCTTACAAACTTTCCAAATCTTTTCTCATAGATTCTTCTCTAAAATATAATTTGTAAATCTTTAATCCAATCTCTTTCGCATACGTTTTATACTTTAGGCAATGGCAAAGATTTAAGACATATCGTCAACTATTTCTATGGAATTTTTATAATATTATTTATTAACACAACCTGCATTGTATGTTTCAATTTGTAATCTCTCTGCTCAAGCAATACAAATCTCAACATTCTCATCATTTAATGTATTCCAAAGCATGAAAGTCTGTTTTCTTACTTTTAGTTGTGTGCGTTAAAATAAAATAAAAGTACTGTTTCCATAGGTTGTGTTTTACCTCAATCTGTTAATAGTAAACCTGTTTTCTTACAGGCTTAAATTTTCTAAAGAAGTTCTTAATTAACCATGGGTTCTGAATAAACAATTTTTAAACACTTTTGAAACCAGAATGAAACAACTATATATATCAAATCATATTTGTATTTAATATCTTAGTTAGCTTTTCTATTCTACTAAATTTGCACAAATTCAATAAGTTAGTTAGCTACCTATGCCTTTACCTATTCTAAGTATCAAACAATTACTTTAACATTACTACACTTCGTTTCTTCAATCTTACCACTTTACTCAGACAATAAGTTCTGCCAAAATATCTTTAATTAGTAACGGTTTTTGAACTTCACTTGGTTTACGTTCAAATATATTTCGTACACCCGCTTTTCAACAATGTATGCTCCTTGCAATTATTATGTTTAGCTTCATACGCATTATATAAGAATCAAAAATTAATACGTTCATATACAGTACACCACATTCACTCATGAAGCGGATTTTCCCGTTCTGTTTCTTTCAAATCGAACCGAACACAACATACATGTGTTAATCGATTAATTTCATCTTGATCACAAGTGCCGCAAATCAATTGAAACTGTATTTTCTATTGCCTCCCAAATAAACAATTCCCTTCTCAATAATATTTCTTTCACACTCATAAAGGACTTTCCTTACAGTTTACCCATTTGTACAACTTATGCCCAATAAGAAATTCACTGTTTGTGTTCGCTTCAGGTCTATTTCCTCAACACAAAAATTAGCATGCTCGCAAACACCATATTCACTTTCACAACTATTATCCATATTAAGTGACATCGTGTTCTGTGTGACTCAGTTGTAGGCACAATGTCTTTTTCACAAAAATTCGATTTACATTATTATCTAAGGCCACAACATTTAACTCTTTTTCCACATTAACAGCACTTGTCTGCAATAAGGACGGACTTTCCGATCGGTGTTGAGACTGCGTCAATATTAATGCTACTCTTTCGACTTCATTAATAGCATTGAACAAACTGTCCGAAGAGGAACTATCTTCACCCCACACATCCATATTTATCTCCTTGTCAGTTTCCTATCTATGTCCAATACAGCACAACACAGTCCTGTTATTTATATACGCTAATTAACTAGTTCATTCAATTGTAAACAGCACTGCACCTTACAGTTTCTATACCGTCCGTAATATCACATACAGTCTTTTTATACCTAAACTTAATCTCCACATGATGTGTTCACCAACTTAATAAACCAGTAAGCTTCTTGACTCCCACTGAACGCATTCTGAACCTAACACACATTCATATGTCCCTACATAATAATATAATGCGCAGTGTAGTATTCATTTTATACAGTTCTGCGAAAGTCAAAACATTCGCAAACCTTTCTTTCTAGTCTTTATTCCATTTCTCAATGTTACTTCCACAACCTTTTTCAAAAGCACTGTATCTGCTTTGTAGCAATGTGCAATGTGCTTTCACACCAAATCAAGTCAATGTTCTATACTAAGCAAATGTCTTAATTAATAACTTCAATTCATATGAACATATGTCCAGTCCTTAGCTGCTCAATTTTATACCGATCATATATGTCGAATAAAATATAATGTAATATTTATTCATTTACGCTAAAATGTCAACACTTCTTTTCGATAGTTACTAATATTACATTAGTGACTGGTATCATATTCCAACAAACGATTAAAGTGGTTCAGCTCAAACCTGATAATAAAGCTTTATAAATTTTATATTCAAAACTCCTAATCAACAACGTCTATGTTTGACGTGATATAACAAAAAGCAAAATTCTCGTTTTCTAATATTTAAAGAAAATATCTTTTCCTTTCACTAAAATATTTCTAACGTATTTACACATTTTTTTTTCCAACTCATTTTAGTTCCACAAAGTAATGTCAAATAAAGTTCAACATGACGCTAATTACATGTTTCCAATTTTCTGATGCTATCCAGTTTACATATAGTATTCTCTTTCTTGTTCCAATCACTTCAGATGTCTTATTTATTCAAACAAGATTTCACCCAAGTGATCTTAATTTATAACATTTAATCTGTAAACATATAAGCCAAATTACTTTTCAATACGTTCTCACGTAACCTCAGCGCAAAAGTGTTTTAAAAGTATATGTCAGTATCAGTCATATCCAGTGGCGGTGCAAGGTAATCTGGGGCCCGGGCAAGTGAATTTGATTGACGCCCTTTCACAAACACAATCGTGTGCGCAGACTGCTTCTATTGGCCAAAATATCCTACTTCTCCGTTTTTCCGATCCCTTCGGAAAACGTGAGCTCGAGGGGGACTCACTAGCTAAGACGGAGAACTTTCCGTTCACTCGCTATAACCTATGTATTATAATGAATAGATTCCGGGTTTATATTTAATTACATATTTTAACTGGATGTGTGTAGACACAAGAACTCGCAAATATGCATGAAACAATTGGTCAGGATCATTATGACTATTTCATTTTACATATTTCTGGCCATATTACATATTTCTTGTGATATTACATATTTTAGTGGATTTCCTCTGGCAACTTTTTTCTGTAGAATTTGCTACGGTGTCGAGATTTTACAACGTTTTAAAACTGGAAAAGAGAAAGTAGGTCAGATAGTGTCTCTGCCCCCGAGTTCATGCTATTTTTGTGAAGGAGGAAATGTTTGGAAAATCACGTGACATTTCAATGAACGCTTCAGCTCTGAATGAAAGGGCTGAATTTCAACCATGGAATTCCCGACTCTTTGCACTTATTTCAGTCTTCTTGAAACTATTTCTTGGGAATTCATTATTTACCACTGCGTTGTTAGCAAGTTAAGGATACGCATGCTAGTGCTAACCGCTCTTTCGAGAATTTCATTTTCCTCTTAGTGAATTGACGTTTTGACGGCATGGCTTCGGTTGCATCGACGTTAGGAACAAAACTAAAATCGTGGATCGCTGTGGATGATGCATTCACGATTGATGGAAAAATTGTTGTGTACAGCGTGTGACAAAAAAAATTGGATGTTCCACGAAATCGCAATTGGAACAACATGCGCGAAGTTCTCTACACTTGCGGAATAAACAACAGAGATCAAGAAACAAGCAAGTGCTTCTCACGCAGATTAATCAAGAGAGACCCGCAAACAACTAATTTTTCAAGGATATGTGTAGTGCAATGGTGGCTGTTAATATTCCATGGAACAAGCTTCAGGTAGATGAATACCGGTCGTTCTTGGAAGAGTACTGTAAGCGACAAATTCCAGATGAATCGACATTGCTCAAGAACTAACTTAATGTTTGCTACGAAGAAAGCATAAGGAAAGTTCGGTGTGAAATAGGAGAATCCTTTATATGGGTCGCCGTAGATGAAACTACGGATGCATTAGAGCGCCATATAGCTAATTGAATTGTAGGGAAACTAGATGTTACAACTCCATCAAAGCCTTTTCTGATATGTTCGAGCCCATTAGAATGTACAGACCATCAAAACTTAGCTAGATTTGTAAATAGGGGACTGAAAGTGCTTTGTTCTCAGGGAATAAAAGAGGAAAAAGTGTTAGTTTTGTATTCACGTGCGGCAGCATATATGCTAAAGGCGGCGAGTTCATTGAAAGTGTCTTTTCCTAATTTAGTTCATTTCACATGTCTTGCACATTGATTTCAAAGTATGGCTGAGAAAATAAGAAGCAATTTCCCACTTGTGAATAGACTTATCTCTAGCACACAAAAAAGTGTTTGTGTAAGCTCCACATCGTGTTCATTGTTACCGGGAACATTTGTCGGATGTTCCCTTACCTCCTGAACTAGTTGTTACACGGTGGGGTACGTGGATTGAGGCTGTGTTTTTTTACAGCAAGTATTTTACGCAAATAAAGACTGTCGTTGAGATGTTTCCTCCTGAGTCAGCGATTTCAGTGCGTGAAGCTCAGGCTGCCTTCAGTGACCCCAAAATTGCCACTTTAATTGCATACATTGTAAGCAAATTTGGTTTTCTTTCTGGAAGTATCAAGGAACTGGAAACTTTTGGACTTTCCCTGCAGAAATCTCTGGATGTTATTGAAGATGCCAAAGAAAAAATCGCTAATGCTGGAGGGGAGATCGATGCAAAAGTATTAGAAAAATTGAAGAAAGTGTTAGAAAGAAACCCTGGATATGCCCTCTTTGCAATTGTGAGGGAGGTACTTAGTGGTGAAGAAGTAGAGATAGCCGGAGATATTTCTATAGAGCATGTACCGCTGTTGAAATATGCCCCTGTAACTACATGTGATGTGCAAAGATCATTTTCAGCTTACAAAAACAGTTTGTGCGACAGGCGTCTTTCCATGACCTACGAAAACATGGAAAAGTATATTGTGGTGCATTGTTTATCAAAGTAAGTTCCTGTTCAGTAATGGTGGTTTCTTCAAACTGAAGGAAAAACAAATTATTTGAAATGTGGGATGCTTTTTTTAAAATGCACAACTGAAAATCTAATTTTGAATACTTTCTAAAATATCAAAATGTTTGTATAAAATACTGGTGAGATCGTGTGTGACATGAAGTGTATTATATAAACAGCAGAGAAATGAAGTTTGTTTATATTCTAAGTGGGTGTTAGTGCGACATTCATTTTTAGGGCAGCATTTACACTGCTTGTAGAGCCTGTATAGAAGACAACCTGATATTTCGGAGTGCAGGAGAGTGAACCAGACTATGTAAGTGTATTATTTTTCATTTCTTTATATGTGAGCTTTTGAATTGTTTTAAATTAAGATTTTCAGTGGTCTTGGTCTGAGCAGAAAGATGCAATTTTGTGAAGCTTTTGTGTAAGGGGGGGGGGGGGGGTACTTGTATAAGTGCACAAGTAGTATGCTAGAGCTAGAGAATGCTTTGAAATAGATGGATGAAATTTTGGTGTGTATTAGATCATGTGAACCCCTAAGAATCCTTTCAACGATTGGATAACTTGAAGTTATATAGATGTATTTATCATTGGATAAATGTATCTCATTTCTTTGTAATTTAATTTTTTTTTCATCTTTAAGTATCATATTTGAGACTACTCCGTTAACTAGAAGTTACATATGCAAAATATTGCATCTTAGAAGTTACTCATTTTAATGTACTTATTTATATAATCCTTCAATGTTTAGTGAATTGTTAACATAATTTTGGATTAACAATTTTCACACATCTCTTCCTTCATCGAAATATGTAAAGTTAACAGAAGAATAGTCCCTGTCTGAAATACATAAATAATTAATTCACTAAACAATTCTTGTGATCTTTTCCAATATATTTTAAAGTCTTTATCTTAATATAGATATATCTTTTCCAATATATTTCTCTTTCTATTGTTTACATTCAATTTATGGTTCAAAGGTGTATTTTTAAATAATATGATAACTGCTTTTCTTAATTAAAAGTGTAGAACTTCGAAATCACCTTACGTACATTTATAATGAGCAAAAGTCCTCCAAAATTTTATTGAATATTATAGAATAATTGTAGTAATCTCCATGTACCTGTATGTTACATATTTTCTTGATACTACATATTTTATTACATATTTGGACAATTTTTGTTACATTTTTGTGTACATATTTCGGTACTTTATGCTACATAAAAATCCGGGGTTTAATAATGAATATTGAGATTGTGGAGAGTCATGCTTTCCAACCATCCGGCTACAGGCAAGCGCACAAGTAAGAGTTCTGAGATGGCATAATTACTGCGTCATCGACCACCATTAAGGCGCTCTACTGATTTATCTTAACGAGCAATTGTTCCCTTATGGAGATCGGTGTACAGTGGGACGAACCCTCCCCAAAAAGAAGAAACACGGCGAAATTAATACCATCTGAACACTGAGGAAATTTTGGTCAGGGATTAACAGGTGTGCTATATGCTACACATTAACGTAGTATACGGGATAAAGCATGTTTAACGGGTTGCTTATATCACAGGAGATTTCTTCATTAGTTCGGCTATCGTGAAGTAAATTAAATGGATTAATGAGGTCTCCCTATGAACAAAACAATGTTTCTTCCAGAAGATTCTATTCGGGCGGTTCGTGGGAGGCTCATGAAAATTGTAAATAATGCATATTGACTCTAATGTGCTAAATATATAATAAAACAACAATTGGCCCAAATTTCCTTAACTATACGTTGTACTTCTTTAGTTACCCTAAAAAATAACAAGAACTTTCAAAGCTCGTAGGTTCATTACCAAAATAATATATCGTACTTCTTTCACTTCAAGGGGTTTCTCATTATAAGTTTCTCAGATCGATTCCTCTGCAGGTTACATTACATGTCATATTGATTTCATTAAAAATGAACAAATGTTTCCTATCAGTTTATCTAACCGCCTCTGGTCACCTCAATATCCTTAGTTCTTTTACAATACCTATTTATGCTCATTATTCCCAAGTGTACGTCTAATTGTATGTTATAGAGTACATTTCCACAGTATTTTTCTCTTATAAGTCCAAAAAATCATACAGAAAACTCCTTTAGCTTATACGGGAATGTCTGCATTCACATGTTATGCCACTGTTATTTAACTGAACTACGGTCGCCTAATATGAAAACATCTAACAACCATATTTTCAACCTATAAAACGACTAAGCTTCAATTTACTAAGGTTCCCCAAGTGAAGTCGTCCGATGTATTAGTAACTGACAAAATAAATGCTTTCAGCGTATACCTATTTGGATAATCTTCAGGTGAAATGGTATGACCAGCATACGTTATATTCATACAATTTAGATAATTTGTTTTTAGGTAAGGTACCTAAAGGTTTTGTCATTGGGTTCGTTTCAAATACTGCATTCAATGGACAACACATTTAAAATCAATTCCATTTTCAACATTTTAATCTCAACAAACTTCAAGTCCAAGTTAGTTCTAAATTGTATCCTCCCACGCCCCTTACTCCTAATTTTGCAAACAATTTGTATATTGGAAGATATCATACTTTGATTTACGGTACTGCCATTTCATCAAAATGCAAGCTATATTATTTCACCTCAAGATTAACCCGTCTCGGGATGTCGTTCCGACACACGATTTTGTTCAGGGGCGGCGTTCCGCCATGTGCTTTACGTACTGGGATATCGTGCCGACACATGATTACGTACTGGGATGTTCTGGCATGCAATTTTGTTCGGGGATGGTGTTCCTGTGCAGAATTATGTTCAGTGCTGACGTTCTGGTATGCAATTTTGCTCTTGGATGGATTTAGAGAAGCTTATGTAATAACTAGCAGAGATTATGTAACAGCTGTGAAGAAATTAAAATCCCGTCGAACTTGTGGTCCTGATGGAATTCCTGTATATACTTTTAAAGCGTGTAGTGAACTATTAGAAAAACCTTCACTATTTACTTATCACTTAGTAATAGGAACTTCCGTATTCCCGAATCTATGGAAAATAAGTAGAGTCTGCCCAATATTTAAGTCTGGTAACAAAGCAAATTTGGAAAACTACAGACCAATATATATTTTAACTACCTCTACTAAACTACTTGATTCAATTTTAGTCAATCTTTTGTTATGGAAAACCATTCATTTCACCTTACCAACATGGATTCTACAGGAATAGATATTTCACCTTTCCAACATGGATTCTACAGGAATACATCAACCATAACTAATTTGCCAATTTTCACTCAATTTATTTCTGAATGTTTAAATTCTAACCATTCTGTCGATACTATATATTTAGATTTTTCAAAAGCATTTGACAAGCTTGGTCACAGTCTTCTGCTTACAAAGTTGAACACTTACGGCATGTCGGCAAGGTTGATAACTTTACTGAGGTCATATTTATCCCAATGTCGAAATCTAGCTATTATAAGGCTTCGTCAGGAGTACCCCAAGGCTCAAACTTGGGACCAATTTCAATTATTTATAAATTATTCACCGTTGAAGATAGAGTATTCTAAATTCGTATTATTTGCAGATGACATAAAATTATTTATCGAAGTAGTAGTTGACAAACATAGTTGTAACAAACTTCAGGAAGATCTCAATAATTGCTATAGTTGGAGTATAAGAAATAAGTTCCATTTCCACGCCATATATCTTTTATTAGAAAAAAGTAACTCAACAGAATTTGAATATAAACTTAATAACAACATACGATTAACCAGGTAATGTTGAATAGAAAATTGACATTTGAAAATCATGTTGAGAAACTTACTAAAAAAGCTTACGAAGTACTGGGGTTTGTAATTCGGAATACAAACGACTTTAGCGACATTAGGGTGCCTATAACATTTTACAATAGTATTGCAAAAAGTAAATTAGAATATGCATCTCTGGTCTGGTCCCCTTCCACCAAAAATTTAATTGAAAAGTTGGAGAAAGTTCAGAAAAAAACTCTAAGGTACCTTTATTACTGAAAATTTCAAACATCTTCATATGAAGAAAGAATCTTTTATAATAGCCTACTGGAAGAATTTCAACATGACTCCTTATTTAATTAGTGGAACACTTATTTCTTTATAAATTGGTGAATGATTATATTAACTGCGGAGTTCTGTTAAAAAAAAATCAATGTCTGAAGACTATCAGTACGTAAGAGATTATCATTATACATACTGCTTTCTAATATATTGATACACACGAAGGTAAGGATTTGTAAAAAAAAAACAAAAAAAAAACAGTATTGTACAAAGAAATAGTAATATAGATTTTACATTGAAATCTACAGATTTCCTAAGTTTTATCACACAGATGTTGTAAACACTTATAAATTATTTTAATTACATGATTTGAATGCACAATATGTAATCTTTAGCTAAATCTACTACAAATGTAATCTAAGATGTTTTCAAATTTGTATATTATCTTTGAAACATTTTCTTGGTATGATATCTGTTTTTTTTTTACCTTATGACACTGTATGTCTTATCTTTTTTATCACAATTTTTATTCATTTAAACATTTATATCTTTTTATAGCTATCTCTGACACTTTTAGTAACTACTTAAATCTTATTTTCTTACCTCTAAAGTTTTTAGTAGTATTGTTATATCTCGTTTCGACATCATGTTTTAAAATTGTATACCTTTGTACTCTATACAAACCTACAATAATTGAAGATGGCTTTCAGTTACGAGTATCAGCCAAATCAGTTTATATGGATTTTACACTGAATATATACATATCTCGAAATTACGTAAGACATGTAACATTAGTAAATAGTTTTAATTAGATTATTGGACTAGCAACTATGTAACTTTTTATGTAAATCCATTACGCAAAGACATTTATGATCGTTCGAAATTTTTATATAATCTTTGAAAAATGTTACCTTGTATATCTTTCACTCGTAATTCTGTTTTTCATCTTAATACAATCCAATTTTCATCATTTGTTACCAATATTACATTTGTGTTCCCTTTATTATATGTTTTCTTTCATATTTTCTCATATCATTATGGTGACTTCATTTCTTTAACATTCTAGTTTTAAGTAATATACGTATTTTTTATATTATGTTCAATAAAATGCATATGATTATAAAATGTAAAAACCTGTAATAACCGGAGATAGCTCTCTGTTGCGGGTGTAAGGAGAAAAAATAAATAAATCAAGCCAAAAAGTTGAATCAAGCAGTCTTGTTTACAAGAATCAAGATTGAAATATCCTTGACAGGACAAAAAGGAAAACGTCTCTAAAAAATAAAGTTTGACCTGTGTGGGAATCGAAACAAGGACCTGTGACACACTGAGCCGATGCTGTAGTCACTATACCACGGAACCACACACCATACCTCGCTTGTCAAGCGCTATTTATACTTAGTTCATCAGATCGCAAGAGAGTAAAAAAGTGGGAGTTGGCTGAGATTAATTCTACGACGAAACAGTTTTGTCACGTGATAAGACTTCAGTGCACGAGACGACAGCGGAGACAAAGTTCAAATATATTTCAAGTTTGCCAAGCTTCCTAACACAACTGCTTGTTCCAACAAGCTTAAATTAACAACGAGTAACAATATTGTTCTAATAAGACACTGTTGTTGCTCCAACAAGCTAGTTTCATGCTTGTTTAGTAAGTGCCAAACAATATCAAGCGTGACAAGCTTAAAGCAAGTGATTGACAACCTTGTGACAAGATGACATGCTATCTGGGTTGGAGTTGCTTTGAAATCAGTGATGTGTCAGAAAATTCTAAATGGTAACACAGAACAAAGTATAGGTAACAAAAGCATTTTTGCTGTATATTATCTCATCATCTCACAGTTGCTGATTATTGCCACTCGTGAGATTTTCAAGTCTGTTCATAGATGCAGCTACAAATCATGATATTATACATTCGAAATCTTGTTAGTATTGTTTAGAAACGACCTTTTAAACTCATGTTCTGCAGACTAACCATTACCGAGCTAAGTTGTGAAATATTTTTTTAAAACTACAGTATCAAAAACCTTCTTGAGTGACACTTAGATTTTGTCATGACAAACGCCTTCCTTCGTGATTGATTAGCCTACTTCCTGACAGTCTAGCGCTAAAGTTTTTGTTATCGTTAATCGAAAAACATCAAGTTTACGCTGTTAAACGAAATAAAAATAAAAGAAAACAAAAAGGGAAAAGTTGAGCAAATAATGCACAACAAATTGCTGAAACGATAGAACTTGTGTGGTTTCTCGTAGATCAATTGATTGGACCTTCGACAGGAGACGTGCCCTCCAGCTGAACTAACGCAGATAAGCAGGACTACTTCTTTTCAGAGGAACGCCGAAGACAATTTCGAATCCTGAGGTGATGGAAACGCGTGATCTCCTTTGTCTCGAGCCGATTGACGCCTTGGGCAAGAAAGAAGAACCACCGAAGATAAAAGGGTCCCCAGAGGATGAAGTACAAGCTAAGAAGTATACATGTTGTTCAGTGTGATTACATCCGCGCGCTGGAAGGCTCCTTTCAATGGAGGGACAAACCGTTTCTAAAGGCCATTCAACACGCCTTCTTTCTTCTGGAAATGACTAGGAGACTGAAACGCTGGTCGTCATTTGTTGGTGAGGCGCCGCAAAGACTATCTTCTACTTCAATGACTGTCACCACCCTAGCTGTGAAGAATAGGCTTTTCTTTTAAGTTGTCCGCCCTAACTAATATCACTGTAAACAGGAGTCTTTGTCGGCAGGTAAACTCTTTTAGTTGAGGGAGAGAGGATATGCCGATATAATTTTCCTTCTGAGAAAACTTCAAGTAATTTACAACAACCACGAATTCGAAAAGATACAGAAAATACAGCTATTAATCTGTTTTAATTCTAATTATATCAAGCTCTTTCGTGTTGCTATGAAATTCAAAAAAAATACAAGAGAGCTGACAGGAAGTAGCTTGTAGATACAAAAGATAATTATTGTAATTCATGCTTGATATTTTTAAATGAAAAGCATTATGCATGCTTACTCCTTATGCTTCGTGTCACTTTTCTTATGATGCTCAAGATGTGGAAGGAGTCTTAGTAAAAATTTGCTGTAATTATTTTCATGAGTACCAACAGAAGGCTTGAAATCTAGTAGGGAGCAGAAGTAATTCATTACCCCTGCCACCAGTAGGGTATTCTGGATTTACAGCTTGGACTACCACTGCCGAAAGCAATAGGATTTGCAGTTGTAGGGAGAGTATAGAGCTCACCCAGCCCATAATAATAGCTAATTCTTAGAAAGTAACTTATTCCTACTTGAAACGGTGTTCGTTTAAGGAAAAAGAACTGAAAACATGTTACACTGTGCTCATAGCTTCACCCGGACTCAAATATAGACCTTACAATTTCCGGCTTGGTGTGCTATCCATTACACCACCACCACATCTTAAAACGGCGTATTTGTGAACATCACTCTTTCTTATGCACGACATTGCACAGAGA